>JAPCYS010000887.1:0-93837 GCA_028641055.1 Alopecurus myosuroides | reverse complement strand
GTAGCTAGTGTGGTTAACAAGAGTATAAAGAAACCTATTGGACCTGATTAACAAATAACTATAGAACCTACAATAGCTATGGTTAGAGATCTTGTCTCTGAAAATGTAGAATATGGACACATTATCTTCTGTGAGATGCTTCTAATATTGTTTCACATCCCAATAGACCTAAGAAAACTAGTGTTCCCGTGCTTTCTGTTAGGATTGGTGATCATTTCTATTATGATTTGTGTGATATTTGTGCAAGTTCTAGTGCTATTCCTTACGAGCTTTATAAAGAAATCATGCATGAAATTGGTTCTTGTGAACTTAAAGATATTGATGTGGTTATTCAGCTTGCTATAGAGAAACTGTTTTTTCGGTTGCTATTGTTAGAGACGTGGAAGTTTTATGTGGTAAAACTAAATATCCTACTGATTTTCTAGTACAGGGTAATGCTGCTAGTAAAACTTGTCCTTTATTTTTGGTAGACATTTCTTGAACACTTGTGGCGCTGTTATAGATTGTAGGAAAGAGAAAAATTGACTAAATTTGATGGAAAATATTATGAGTTTAATTTTTCCAAATTTGCTAGAGCTCCATATGAAACTGAATTGCCTACTGAAAATTTTAGAGTTGAACATCTTGCCTCTATTGCTCTTGCTCCGAACAATGCTTTGCAGCAATACATGGAGGATCATGAAAGTGAGGTCTTTATGGAAGAAATAAATTAGATTGACGATATTCTTCTTTGTCAACTAGTGATGCTGAAATACAATTTACCTGTGGAGGATTTGGGTACCTGATCCGTCATAAACGTATCCATAATTTCTGATGTTCCATGTTGATTTCTGACGTATGCTACGTGTTTCCTTTACACTTTATTCCATTTTTATCGATTTCCTGGGACTAACCTATTGACAAGGTGCAACAGAGCTAGTTCATGTTTTCTGCTGTTTTTAGTTTCAGAAAAGTTGTTCTGGAAATATTCTCGGAATTGGATGATTCGAAGCCCGGAAGTCTTAGAAAGTCGTCGCACACACGAAGTCCGGAGGAGGCCCAGAGGGGAGCCACAGGGGCCCCACACCTTGGGTGGGCGCGCCCCTAGCCGCGCCCAGGGATGGTATGCCCCCCCGGCTGCCCACCGATGTTGCCCTCACGCCTATATATTCTCCTCAAAGGGTTAACCCTAAAGACGGAGCCTTTTCCATGAAAAACATCCGCAACCGTTGTCATCGTCAACCCTAGACCGGGAGGGTTCTGGAGCTCTCCCCGGCACCCTGTCGGTAGGGGGAATCATCACCGGAGGGCTCTACACCACCATGCCCGCCTCCGAAATGATGCGTGAGTAGTTCATCCTTGGACTACAGGTCCATAGCAGTATCTAGATGGTTGTTCTCTCCTCTTTATGCCGCATTTTTAGATCTTATGAGCCGTCTAACATGATCAAGATCATCTTATTGTAATGCTACATGTTGTGTTTGCTGGGTTCCCATGAATATTGAATGCTATGTCCAATTATTATCAATCTATCATGTTCTTTTCATGTGTATGTTATTTATGATCTTGCATTCTATCCGTTGTTAGTAGATGCCCTGGCCAAGTAGATTCTAGTAACTCCAAGAGGGAGTATTTATGCTCGATAGTGGGTTCATGCCTCCCTTTCACTCACACTCGAGTGATAGAAACATTAACAGGTGTGGGATGTGTTGTTGCCACTAGGGAGAAAACAACGATGTTTACATTGTTTACATTACACACTTTGCCTACTGTGATTATCTATTGCTTGTAACTTAATACCCAAGGTTTGCTCGGATGACATTCTGAGGGTGGATTATTAGTCATAGATGCAATTGGATAACGGTCTATGTATCTTGTTGTAATGCCCACATGAATCACATAGTAATCATCATGTCATGCATATGCACTACGGTGCAACCTTTATATCTCTCAATTGCCCACGTGTAATTTGTTTACCCAGTATGTTATCTATCTGTTTTGGGAGAGACACCTCAAGTGAACTGTGGACCCCGATCCATTTTACTCATACTGATAATACAATCACTGCAATCTCTGTTTTCATACTGTTACTACTATTTTCCTTCTGCCGTCGCTGTTCTATGTACATCTACTGCAAACAAGTACTGTTTTCCACACCATATGTTTAACCTCTTTGTTTTCATAAAAATCGGTGAGATTGACAACCTCACTGCTTCGTTGGGACGAAGTGATTTGATTGTGTTGTGTAGGTTCCAGGTTGCTTCTGAACCGGTAGTGCGCCCTGCCACATCAGCTGCATCAACCTTCGGAACTAATTTCTTTCTCCTACTGGTCGATTCAACCTTGGTTTCTTTCTGAGGGAAACTTGCTACTGTGCTCTTCATACCTTCCTCTTGGGGTCTCCCAACGAACTTGTGTTACACGCGCATCAAACTCTTTTCTGGCCCCGTTGCCGGGGAGGAAGAGGATTTATGCAAGGGGAGTCTCTCACCTCCAATCTCTTTACTTTTTTTTTATTGTTTTGCTCTTTACTTGCTTTATCATGATTGCTAGCAATGTTTGATGTCTTCGAAACTAGATCTTATTGGCAAGGTGAGTTCATGGATGAACAACAAAAATATTATAAGGAACACCGATTGTCACAACAAGGGATACACTTATGGGAGCAAATTAATAAATTGCATGACTATGCTAAAAACTTGTGCTCTACTTATAATGTTACTTATTGCTGTGATAAATCTTGTTGATGTAGGAGGTATAAAAATCTCCATTTTCAATGTGAGTATAATGATAATGTTACCATATCTTCTTATGTTAAGGGAAATCATGACTTTTATGATGTGGAACAAATTGAGGAATTTATTGCTTGGAAGGGTGCATTCAAAATTGCCTATTTGCTTGAAAGTATTGATGATGCACCTTATAAATACGAGATTTATGCTATACTTGAATATTGCTTTGATAATGAAAAGGATTGTAAATTGCTAAATAATTGAATATCTTAATAGATGATCTTCCCTAAAGGAGGAGACTAATGCCTTGCAGGAACCTATGGAAGAAGAAACTACTGAATCTGGAAGCTCATTGGATGAAAAAGAGGAGGAGAGTGATGATCAAGAGGAGGAAGAATGGAGTAGCTACCCATTTCTACCTCCCAATGAGAGTAACTCTTTAACTCGTACATTATTTGACTACCCTCCATTCTTACCAAAGGAGGATTGGTGATATATTGATGAAAGTGATGATCTATTGATTCTTTTGAAATATCCCTTTTTGATGAAACTGACACTTGCTATACTTGTGACCTTGATACTACTATGAATGAAACTTGTGAGAATGACATTGCTACTGTTATTTATGATAATTCATGCTACTTTGATAAATCCTATGATAATCCTCTATTTATTCCAACTATTGATATGCATGATAATGAGGAAGTTTGTTCAGAAAATTTATATGATAATGCCCTAGATGATGGTCCTATGTTACTTTATGTTATAAATTATAATTCTAGTGAAAATAAGATTGCTATAATGTGTCCCATACCTCTTAAGAGTGACCCATCATCTTGTTTTTCTATTGCTAAAAGTGAGAAAGAAGAGGTCTTTATTTTTAATTTTGATCCCACTATTTTTTATCTTGATATGAATTGTGTGCTTTTAGATCATCACACACATTATTTATGTGATGTTTATGATGTTGAGTTTGTTCATGATGCTACTGAAAATTATTATGAGAGAGGAAAATATGGTTGTAGGAGTTTTCATGTTACTAAAACACCTCTCTTTTTGTTGAAACTTTTGAGATTGCTCTTATTCTACCTTCCCATGATTTCTAGTTTGAGTTTATTTAATTTATTTATTTACAATATTCCTATGCATAGGAAGTGGGTTAGACTTAACTTTGTTTTATACTTTCTTCTTGATTCTATCTTTTGCTTATTTCATATTTCTTATGGGAGCATCTTCTTTCTGTCTGGGCCTAGCTAAAAGACGTTAAAGAAAAACACTTCTTGGGAGATAACACATGATTTTATTTTTGATTTGTTTTTCTCTATTTTATTTGAGTCAATATGTTGTATACTTATGTAGCAACTCCTTTGTATCTTTATTTTCATGTATTAGTTGTTCCAAGTAAACTTTCTACCGAAAGTTGGTTTTGGATTTCTACGCAGGAAACCGATTTCTGATGTTCACCGTAAAAAGTCGCATAATTCAAACTAACATCAAAATGACCTGAAAATTTTTGTGCTTATTCCTCAGCTAATTCCGAATCTTTTTCGTTCTTTATGTTTTTCGATTTGAGCAACGTAAGTTCCCCAATTTTTTTTTGTCTTTACAGACTATTCTGGTTTTGACAGATTCTGCCTTTTTACTTGCATTCTCTTGTTTACTATGTCAAGTGGATTTTTTTTGCTCCACGAAACATCAGTGGTTGTAGCTAATGTTTAAAAGTATCAATAATGCTTGTGTCCATGCAGAACATGTGATTTTTTTTATTGTGCACTAACCCTGAAATGCAAATTACATTGAGTGTGGTGTGAAGGAAGTTTTCAAGGGTCAAGAGAAGAGAATAATATAATGTGATCAAGAAGAGTGCAAAACAAAAGCTTGGGGATGCCCCCGTGGTTCATCCCAGAAAAATCTAAGGAGACTCAAGCGTCTAAGCTTGGGGAAGCCTGATACGTCATAAAAGTATCCTTAATTTCTGATGTTCCATGTTGTTTTGTTATTGTTTCCCACATGTTTGATATACACTTTATTTCATTTTTATTGATTTTCTGAACTAACCTATTGACAAGATGCGACAGAGCCAGTTCCCTGTTTTCTGCTGGTTTTGATTTCAGAAAAGTTGTTCTGGAAATATTCTCGGAATTGGACCCCATGAATCTCGAAGTTCCTATTTTCCCCGGAAGCATCCAGAAGTCCTGAAGAGCCCCGGAGGGGGGCCACAGGGTGGCCACACCATAGGGTGGCGCGGGTCCCCCAGGCCGCGCCACCTGGTTCATCTCTCTCTCCCATTGTGTGATCTATATGTGATCGTGAGTTTTGTAATCTAGTTAAATAAGTAGATGTTACAATTCATCTTGTGCTACTCAAGTGTTTTATTAATATGAACTTTGGAGTCACCTTGTCTTGCGGTGTGAAGGTGACAGTGTGCACATCATGTGTGTCTCCTCTATAAACTGTGGTATTTGTCTAGGACCTTCTAGGGCGCTCATAGTGATAGCGTGGGGTTAACTAGACATGGGAATGCTTACTTTAAAGAGTGCTTTTTTGCAGCCCTACGCAATGATTAGTGTTTGTTATCCAACCGAGAGGGTTAAGAATAGCATAGTGAAGAGAAGATACTTAGTTATTCAATTATGTGATCATTGTTGAGAGTGTCCACTAGTGAAAGTAGGATACCTAGGCCTTGTTTCCAAGCATTGAAACACCGTTTTCCGTCTGTTCTGCTACATGTTTTCTTGCTGCCATATTTATTTCAGATTGCTATTATTACTTATAACCATCCATATTAATCAGATTTCACTATGTCTTCGCCGAACTAGTGCACCTATATACCTGATAAGTATATTGGGTGTGTTGGGGGACACAAGAGACTTCTTGTATCTTAATTGCAGGGTTGCTTGAGAGGGATATCTTTGACCTCTACCTCCCTCAGTTCGATAAACCTTGGGTGATCCACTTAAGGGAAACTTGCTTCTTCTCTACAAACCTCTGCACTTGGAGGCCCAACACTGTCTACAAGAATAGAAGCGTGCGTAGACATCAAGGCCCAAGGCATCCCATTCTTCATCAACAATTTATCAGGTCACTTCTAGTGAAACTATATTTTTATTTGGTCACATCATATGAATTTTACTTGGAGTATCTGTTTGTTTTATTTTATTTTTATTTTTTTCCTTGCTGAAATAATATTGTTGGAACCCATCATTCTTTGTGTGGGAGAGAGACACGCTCCGCTTTTTCATATGAATACTCATTATGCTCGTATTCTTAGTTTTTTTCTAGCTCTTATTTAGAGTTGTTAGTTTTAGTAGAATTGTGTTAGTATTCTCTTGTTTCATGGCTATATCTATTGGAGAGTTTTTGTTTATTATTAAATTCTTGGTGTTGGAAAGCATTAGTACAATTTTCATGCTTATAACGATGCAAATAGAAGCTTGTATAGACTGTGGCTAGAATTTTTCTTGACATGCTAGACGTTATTTTAATTCTATGGTTTGTGGTTGTTATTGTAGCATGAATTGTCTCAAATAACTGAGGGTGCTTAATGTGCCATTGAAAGAATCATGAGTTTTTTTTTAATCATATTGAAGCATGAATTTGTGGTGTTCTCCTTCGAATGCTTTATTTGGTTGACTTGGAACATGCTTAGACCATGTTTATGACTACAAACCAGTCGCGTATAGCCTCTATGATCATTTAGTTTTTTTACTTGTAATACCCTTTATGCTTTGATTAATAATGTTTTTGTCGCTATGCATGATTATGGCCATTATTGCTCTCTTGATTTGTCGCTCCCAGTCTTTTGCTAGCCTCCACCTGTACTGAGTATGAGCTCTACTCGTGCATCCAACTCCCTAAAACCAAAGTTTGCCAAATATGTCCAGCATACCTACCTACATGTGGTATTTAACCGCCAGTCCAAGTAGGTTTCTCATGTGCTACCTTTAAAACTTTCAAAATTATTCCTGTTTTAGCTCATGAGGACGTAAATAGAGAATCTTTATCTCACTTGTTGATTGGACTTTACCCACCTAGACTAGTGGCTTCATCCGCTTATCCAAATGATAGAAGAGTTGGCAGCGGGGTGCCTAGCGCCAAAATTGGTTACTATAAAATTCTCTTCACTATTTTTGTCCTTGATTTATCAGTCAAAGCATAATTGTGTAAACAAAAGAGAAAGAGGGATGCCTTCCGACCCCAGTTGCGTCCTTCAATGGGAGCCACTCTTGTGAAGTCTAGTTGGCTTGTGACGTACTGTATTTTCAATTTACCATTCGTTGACATAAGCATACACCTCTCTAAAAAAATGTTTTCAATACCTTTGTTTAATAAAATAAAAAGCTCTAGCACATGAGTTAATCCCTGCTTCCCTCTGCGAAGGGCCTTTCTTTTAATTTTATGTTGAGTATCCATCTTCTAACTTTATGCACAGTTGAGAGAGCATAGTTACCATTCTGAGTTTAATGTGCATTTGTCCCTGAAACTACTTTTAATTGATTCATGATGTGTTATTATTTGATCTCAAATTATTTCTTCTAGTCATCCACTTGAACTTTGAAGGTTTCCTAGCATTTATGTTTTTCCCCACTCTTAAGGACAAGCGAAATATCACTTTGCTATGTTTTGTCTATGCTCAAAACAGACATATAACTTTCAAGTGCATTATTATTCATGATCTTTTATTTGTGTTTCTTTTCATGATGCAAGGTGATTGCTAAGTTTCATTGTTAAAATCATATCTATCATGCATGTGTTTTAAGTACTATGATCTCATGGTACTTATGCTTTTACTTTTTGATGATCAAGTTTATGTTGGTAGCATGTCACCTCAGAAATTATTTGTTTTTATCATTTACCTACTTGTCTAAGCTTCGGGATGTTGATACGTCACAAATGTATCCATAATTTATGATGTTCCATGTTGTTTTCATGCCATATTCTACATGTTTCTTTTACACTTTATGCATTTTTATCGATTTCCAGGGACTAACCTATGGACAAGATGACACAGAGCTAGTTCCTGTTTTCTGCTGTTTTTAGTTTCAGAAAAGATGTTTTGGAAATATTCTCGGAATTGGAAGATTCGAAGACCGGAAGTCTTAGAAAGTTGTCACGCACATGGAGTCCGGAGGGGACCCGGAGGAGAGCCACAGGGGCCCCACACCATGGGTGGGCGCACACCTGGCCGCGCCTAGGGGTGGTGTGGCCCCCTGGATGCCCATCAACCTTTCCCTCGCGCCTTTTTATTCTCCTTGAAGGGTTAACACTAAAGGCAGAGTCTTTTTCACGAAAAACATCCGCAACCTCCGTCATCATCAACACTAGATCAGGAGGGTTCTAGAGCTCTCCCCGGCACCCTGCCAGGAGGGGGAATCATCACCGGAGGGCTCTACACCACCACGCCCGCCCCTGGGATGACGCGTGAGTAGTTCATCCTTGGACTACAGGTCCATAGCAGTACCTAGATGGTTGTTCTCTCCTCTTTATGCCTCATGTTTAGATCTTGTGAGTTGCCTAACATGATCAAGATCATCTTATTGTAATGCTACACGTTGTGTTTGCTGGGATCCGATGAATATTGAATGCTATGTCCAATGATTATCAATCTATCATGTTGTTATCATGTGTATGTTATTTATGATCTTGCATGCTCTCCGTTGTTAGTAGATAATATGGCCAAGTAGATGCTAGTAACTCCAAGAGGGAGTATTTATGCTCGATAGTGGGTTCATGCCTCCCTTTCACTCACGCTCGAGTGACAGAAACGTAAACGGGTAGGGGATGTGTTGTTGCCACTAGGGAGAAAACAACGATGTTTACATTGTTTACATTACAAACTTTGCTTACTGCGATTATCTGTTGCTTGCAACTTAATACCCTACGTTTGTTCGGATGATATTGGAAGGGTGGATTTTTAGTCATAGATGTAGTTGGATAACGGTCTATGTATCTTGTGGTAATGCTTGCATGAATCACATAGTAATCTTTATGTCTTGCATATGCACTACGGTGCAGCCTTCATTTCAGACAATTGCCCAGCTGTAATTTGTTCACCACACATGTTATTTATCTTTCACAGAGAGACACCACTAGTGAACTGTGAACCTCGGTACTTTTTCCTCATACTGATAAAACACCTATTGCTTTCATACTTCTCTCATACTACTTTCATACCGGTTTCCTACTGTTTTCCACACCATTCCACACCATACGTTTAACCTCTTTGTGTTCAGCAAAACCGGTGAAATTGACAACCTCACTGCTTCATTGGGGCATAGTGATTTGATTGGGTTGTGTCGGTTACACGTTGCATCTGAACTGGTAGTGCGCCCTGCCATCTCAGCTAATTCAACGTTCTAAAGTTACTCCTTCCTCCTGCTGGTCGATTAAACCTTGGTTTCTTACTAAGGGAAAACTGTTGTTGTGCTCATCATACCTTCCTCTTGGGGTCTCCCAACGAGTTCAAGACCTGCACCATCATATTGTAAGGAAGCTTTTGAAACTTTAAAGAAGGCTTTAACTACTCCTCCTATTGTTCAACCACCTGATTGGAATTTGCCTTTTGAAATTATGTGTGATGCTAGTGATTTTTTTGTAGGTGTTGTCCTTGGACAGCGAGTAGATAAGAAATTGAATGTTATTCATTATGCTAGTAAGACTCTTGATGCTGCTCGAAAAATTATGCTACCACTAACAAAAATTCTTAGGTGTAATTTTTTCTTGTGACAAATTTAGAACTTATATTGTTGATTCAAAAGCTACCATTCACACTGATCATGATGCTATTAGATACCTTATGGAAAAGAAAGATGCTAAGCCTAGGCTTATTAGATGGGTTCTGCTTTTACAAGAGTTTGATTTGCATATTGTGGATAGGAAGGGTGCTGAAAATCATGTTGCTGATAGCTTGTTTAGATTGGAAAACATTGCTTATGACCCTATTCATGTTAATGATAGTTTTCCAAATGAACGACTAGCTGCAATAAAAGTAAGCTCACGAGATAGTCCATGGTATCCAGATTATGCTAACTTTATTTACAGCTCAACCAAGAAGGAAATTCTTTTATGATTTGAGGCATTATTTTTGGGATGACCCACACTTATATAAAGAAGGAGTAGATGGTATTATGATAAGATGTATTCCAGACCATGAACAATGAGAGATATTGAGAAAGTGCCATGGTAGTGCTTATGGAGGACATCACGCTGGAGATAGAACTGCACAAAAGGTTCTACAATCAGGTTTCTATTGGCGTACTCTCTTCAAAGATGCACGTAAATTTATTTTATCTTGTGATGAATGTCAAACAGTTGGTACTATTTCCGGACGTAATGAAATGCTTGATACGTCATAAACGTATCCTTAATTTCTGATGTTCCATGTTGTTTTCTTATTGTTTCTCACATGTTTGCTATATACTTTATGTTATTTTATCGATTTTCCGGACTAACCTATTGACAAGAGGCCACAGAGCCAGTTCCCTGTTTTCTGCTGTTTTTAGTTTCAGAAAAGTTGTTCTGGAAATATTCACGGAATTGGAAAATTCGAAGCCCGGAAGTCTTAGAATTCCCGAAGGTTCCACGGAGTCCCAAAGAGACCCGGAGGGGGGGTCACAGGGGGCCCACACCATAGGGCGGCGCCCCCGGCCACGCCATGGGGTGGTGTGGGCCCCCCGGACTCCACCGCCTTTGCCCTTTCGCCTATTTATAAGAGAGAATTCCTTATTTGACACTAACTTAAAATCTTCTTCCTTATTTGACACTCAGGATTTTTTTCTTCCTTGTATGACATCTAGTCTAATTTTCTTTCCCTATATGACACTTCCGTTAGTTCCGTCACACTATTCCGTTAATGATATTATGGGCAGACCAAAATACCCTCTGTTGTATGAACCAACCAAGATCTCAAATTCCCGGAACCTACTGTTCGGCTGGTTCCTCTCCACTGTATCGATTGGGTAAAGAGGCCTTCCACTCGTTAACAGCAGCTAGCACGCAGCTCGATCACACTCTGTGTGAGTTGTGACTGATCGAGGAGGTACGTCTGGATGTCTTTTTTTTTGTCGCGAGCGCATTCAGTAAAGATAAAGAAAAATAGCCACGGTGAGCCTGTCAGCCTACACGGAAGTACCAGCAGCCGGCACGCCCTGCTAGCACGCACACGATAGAGCTTGGCATTAGCTGCTAGCTTGCCATGCACATGTACGTGCTGGGCTGCTGGCAGCTGCTGTCCAGCGTGTGTTCCGCTTCTTTTTGGTGATCGACCTGCCAAAACTAAAACAAAATGTGTAACATAATTTCAGCTATTATTTTGTACAGATTTTTGGCAGATTATGCCCAGGGGTAAAAAGGTCTTTTCATACCTATGTTTAACACTGTTAGAGAACAAAATGAACTAGAGTGTCATATAGGGAAAAAAATTAGGACTCCAGGTCATATAGGGAAGAAAAATATCTCTAGTGTCAAATAAGGAACAAGATTTTAAGATAGTGTCAAATAAGGAATTCTCTCTATTTATAACCCCCGAGACGTAAACCCTAAACATGTACCACTTCGTCCCAAAAAGCACCCGAGGCGGCCGTCATCGCCATCCCGAGATCGGGAGGGTTCTGGAGCTCTCCTCGGCACCCTGACGGGAGGGGAATTCATCACCGGAGGGGTCTACACCACCATGCCCTCCTCCGAAGTGATGCGTGAGTAGTTCATCCCTGGACTACGGGTCCATAGCAGTAGCTAGATAGTTGTCTTCTCCACTTTGTACCTCATGTTTAGATCTCGTGAGCTGCCTCACATGATCGAGATCATCTTTATGTAATGCTACATGTTGTGTTTGCTGGGATCTGATGTATGTTTAATGCTATGTCTTCTTCATTATCAATCTATCATGTTATCTTCATGCTTATGTTATTTATGATCGTGCATGCTCTCCGTTATTAGTAGATACTCTTGCCAAGTAGATGCTAGTAACTCCAAGAGGGAGTATTTATGCTCGATAGTGGGTTCATGCCTCCTTTGCATCTCTGCTCGAGTGACAAAAACGTGACGTATGGAGGATGTGATGTTGCCATTAGGAGAAAACAACGGTGTTTACCTAGTTTACATTGTTTACATTACACACTTTTTTTATTGCGATAATCTGTTGCTAGCAACTTCATACCCAACATTTGTTTAGATGATATTTGGAGGGTTCATCATTAGACATAGATGCAGTTGGATGACGGTCTATGTATTTTGTTGTAATGCCCACATGAATCACATAGTAATATTTATGTCATGCATATGCACTACGGTGCAACCTTCATTTTTGTCAATTTTCCAGCTGTAATTTGTTCACCACACATGTTATTTATCTTTCACGGAGAGACACCGCTAGTGAACTGTGGACCCCGGTACATTTTCCTGATAGTGATAAAACACCTACTGCTTTCATACTGATGCTACTGCTTTCATATTGTTCCTACTATTTTCCTACTGTTTTCCACACCATACGTTTAACCTCTTTGTGTTCAGCAAAACCGGTGAGATTGACAACCTCACTGCTTCGTTGGGGCAAAGTTATTTGATTGTGTTGTGTAGGTTTCACGTTGCTGCTGAGCCGGTAGTGCGCCCTGCCACCTCAGTTGCATCAACCTTCAGAGACTGCTTGTCCTCCTATTGGTCGATCCAACCTTGGTTTCTTTTCTGAGGGAAAAGTTGCCGCTGCACTCTTTACAGCCTTTCTCTTGCAGTTTACCAATGAGGGCATCAAGGATCCATCAAGTTTTCTGGGCCGTTGCCGGGGATTTCAAAGTCATCATCAGCAAGAAGTCTCCCATCAACTACACGCCATCAACAAGTTTTCTGGCGCCATTGCCGGGGAGGAAGAGAATTTCTGCAAGGGGAGTCTCTCACTTCCAATCTCTTTTCTTTGTTTTAGTTTTTCTTATTTTATTTTATTTTTTCTTGTTTGCTTCTCTTTATCAAAAACACAAAAAAATAGTTCTAATCCTAGTTGTTATTTTTGCTTTATCATGCTTGCTAGCAATGTTTGATGCCTTTGAAACTAGATCTTATAGGCAAGGTGGGTTCACAGGTGAACAACAAAAATATTATAGGGAACACCGCTTGTCACAAAAAGGAATACACTTATGGGAGCAAATTAATAAATTGCATGACTATGCTAAAAAATTGTGCTATACTTATAATGTTACTTATTGCTTTGATAAATCTTGATGTTGTAGGAGGTATAAACACCTCCCTTTTCAATGTGAGTATAATGATAATTTTACCATATATTCTTATGTTAAGGGAAATTATGAATTATATGATGTGGAACAAATTGAAGAATTTATTGCTTTGAAGGGTGCATTCGAAATTGCTTATTTACTTGAAAGTATTAATGATTCACCTTATAAATACGAGATTTATGCTATATTTGAATATTGCTTTGATAATTACAAGGATTGTAATTACTACATAATGGAATATCTTAATAAATGCTCTCCACCAAAGGAAGTAACTAATGCCTTGCAGGAACCTATGGAAGAAGAAACTCCTGAATCTGGAAGCTCATTGGATGAAAAAGAGGAGGAGAGTGATGATCAAGAGGAGGAAGAATGGAGCTACCCATGTCTACCTCCCAATGATAGTGACTCTTCAACTCATACATTACTTGATGAAATTGATACTTTCTATACTTGTGAACTTGATTCTACTATGAATGAAACTTGTGAGAATGATATTGCTACTGTTATTTTTGATAATACATGCTACTTGGATAAATTTTATGATAATGCTCTTGATGATGGTCATATGTTACTTGATGTTAATCAATTATAATGCTGCTGAAAATAGGATTGCTATAATGTTCCCTATACCTTTTAAGATTGACCAATTTATCTCGTGTTGATATTGCTAAAAGTGGGAAAGAAGAGGTCTTTATTTTTAATATTGATCTCATTATTTTTTAGCTTGATATGAATTGTGTGCTTTTAGACCATGACAAACATGATTTATGTGATAATTATGTTTTTGAGTTTGTTCATGATTCTACTAATTATGAGAGAGGAAAATATGGTTGTAGGAATTTTCATGTTGCTAAAACACCTCTCTTTTTGTTGAAAGTTCTGAAGTTGCTCTTGTTCTACCTTCCCATGATTTCTAGTTTGAGCTTCTTTAGTTTATTTCTTTACAAGATTCCTATGCATAGAAAGTGGGTTAGACTTAAATTTGTTTTATACTTGCTTATTGATGCTCACTTTTTCTTAATTCATATTTCTTATGTGAGCATGTTCTTCACATGAAAATACTTGATTCTACTTTTCTAGGCCTAGCTAAAATGCGTTAAAGAAAAGCACTTCTTGCGAGATAACCCATGGTTTTATTTTTGCTTTGTTTTTATCGATTTTCTTTGAGTCAAGGGGCTGTATACTTCTATATCAACTCTTTTCTATCTTTCTTTTTTATGTTTTAGTAGTGCCAAGTAAGGTTTCTGACGAGAGTTGGAGTTGGTTTTCGGATTTCTGCGCAGTAAACAGATTTCTGTTGTCCACCGTAAACAATCGTATAAATCATAGAAAAATCGGAATGACCTGAAATTTCTTGTGCTTATTCCAAGGCTAATTCTGCAACTTTTTTTTATTTAAGTTTTTCGATATGAGCAATGTAAGTGCCTCGAAAAAATTCGTATTTACAGACTTTCTGGTTTTGAAAGATTCTGCCAATTTTCTTTTATTTGCTCTTTTGCGATGTGAAGTGGATTCTTTGCTTCACGAAACATCAGTGTCTGTAGCTTATGTTTAAAAGTATCAATAGCACTTGTGCCATATAGAACCAATGAAGTTTTAATTGTTGCACTAACCCTCTAATGCGAATTACTGTTTGAGCGTGGTGTGAAGGAAGTTTTCAAGGGTCAAGAGAAGAGGGTGATATATGTGATCAAGAAGAGTGCAAGGTCAAAGCTTGGGGATGCCCCCGTGGTTCATCGAAGCATATTTTTATAAGACTCAAGCATCTAAGCTTGGGGATGCCCAAGGCATCCCCTTCTTCATCAACTATCTATCAGGTCACTTGTAGTGAAACTATATTTTTATTTGGTCACATCATATGAAGTTTACTTGGAGTGTGTCGTAGTGTTTTCACGGAAAGTGTCCTCATATGAGAAATATATTGCGAGGCCATTTCTACTAAGAGAAACTTCGAAAGGTTAGGGCGGAAACGAGAGACGCGAGTTTACCCAGGTTCGGCCCCTCGATTGAGGGTAAAACCTACTTCTGCCTTCTTACTATTGGGAAGCAAAGTATCGATTACAAAGGGCGATTACGGATCTCAATGGCTCGAGCTACCTTGCTATCAACTTAGAATTTGTCTATCTACATCCCAGAGTCTCTCCTTATATAGGTGACGAGTCCCCCGGGCTACGGAGGGATCTGGGTTGTACCCGTCGTCGGAGTCCTAGTCTTCTTTCGGATCCTGGTCGCCCCGTTCCGGTTCTCCTCATGACCCGGTCGTTCCCGTCCGGCCTTGGGATGCTCTCCAAACTTGGGCCTATGTGTCTTCTAGCTTGGGTCGTGTGTCGGTTCCTCTGTCCTTTCCGGGTTACGCACATGGTAACCCAGATCTTCTTCTGCCAAGTGACCAAACCCGGTTCTTCTTGATATAAACCGGATCAGGTGTTCGGAGCCAACTTAAGTAGATTCCGGTTTATCTGGGTGGTTGGTGACGCTCCCCCTCACCTATTCCCCCAACATTAGCCCCCAGGTTAACGCAAACACTTAAGTCAAAACTTACGATGTTCACGTTAAGCCATTCTCGGCTCAAATCAAACATAAAATCATTTGTTTTGAGAAAATAACCTTCCAGAATATCTGATCCGGATTTCCCGGGTTTATTCATTATCATTAGGATCGTATCTTTCCATTTCATAAAAGGATAACTCCGCGTCTTCATCTCCAAAATCTCGGGAACCAAAAATATCTCGGTTTATCCCAGATCCTTCTTTGCGTATTTAATGTATTTTTTTCCAGAGAATCTTCCCTTGTCGATCCAATCTATTCATATCCTTTCTGGAAAAAGATTAATCCCGAGGGTCCTTTGTGCAAAACCACCAATTAACCCTAGGGTTTAGGCCCCGCCTATAAATAGTCCCCTGGTATGACCCTAAGCTCATTCGCACCCCGCTCCCTCCACTTCTTCTTCTTCCTCCGAAAAAGAGCTCGAGAGCTCCATTTTCTCCCTCGCGCCGCCGCAGCCGGAGCATCGCCAGCGTTTGTCGCAAGATGGTGAAGGATAAGATCCTGGCGACCAAGGCCAGAGGAGCCGAAAAGAAGAAAAATACCGGAGGTGCCTCCGGTTTTGCAGCAGCTAAGTCTGGGAGAGGAATGATGCAAGTGAATTGGTGTAAGTCGGAGATGACTCAAGGCCGGCTTGCGGAGATGAAAGACTCCGGGTTACTGCCGAAGAACCTATCTTGGCGTGCCCCTGGGAATGAGATCCGTCCTGAACTTGGGCCGGACGAGGTAATAATCTTCGTAGCCCATATCCTTCGCGGGTTTCGTCCTCCTGGGTACCATTTCTTACGCCGGATTTTAAGCTATTATGGCCTTCATCCTCAAGATCTTCCCGCAATTCCATACTCAATGTCAGCAACTTTGTTGTTCTCTGTGAAGATTACCTCCAAATAGAGCCTAACCTTGATCTTTTCTTGAGTACTTCACAAACACCCGGAAGTAGCCGGGGGTAAGCTGATCCACTGCGGTGGCGTCTTATTTCAGAGACGAAATGATATAGCCTATCTGGGTATTCCCCTAGCTAGCCATCCAAAACTGTGGGAAAAAATCTTTCTTTTACATCAAGAAAAACTCTCCCAAAGGGGAACTGGCCCTTCCGGGTTACTGCCCAGAGCGTCTTGTTTATACTAGCACTATGAAGTCCTATGCCAAACCTGTTGATAGAGTTAAGATCAAGCCCCTTCTCAAACGGGTTACTTCCTTGATAGTTCATGGTCTAACTGGCTTAGAACTGACCAAGACATGGGTGGACTGGCGTATCCAACCCCATAGTATTAGGAACCGGCTATTCCATGAATACACCGGTTTAGCCGATCCCATGCGATATTCCGAGTCTCCAGTCTCCAAGTCTGACATGGTGGCTGCTCTGAAAGACTTGGTTGGAATAAAAAGAGACAGATTCTTTGATGTTGGCCTTGCTACCTTTTGCGCTTCTAACCCGGCTCCTTCAGTAAGTTTATGCTTTTATAAGTAACCTTCATTCTTTAAGACTACGCACATATTAACCCTGATTTTGTCCGGTTTACAGCCCCCGGATCCCTTCTGGGTCACCACTCAAGAACCAACTTCTCCTCCTGAAGATAATGAATCAGAGGAGCAAAGTGACGAAGAGGATGAGGTTTCTGAATTGGACTCCCTTGGTCACTTCACAATCAATTTGCTGACGCTGGTTACTCGCACGATGAACCGGTAGAGCAAGAGGACGTCGGGTTAAGCCAAGGAGGTGCTAGTCAAGAGGCGCCGGATCAGAACGCTCCAGATCTCATTCCCACCACTCCCATTACTGTTTTTGATGTGGGGGTTGAGAAGGGTTCCCCCCGCGGGCAATAAGAGGACCCGGCAAGCCGTTGCAAAGGTGCTTATTTCTAGACTGTCCAAAAACCCCTTGAACCCATCCTCACATATAGAGAAAACGCAGGACGACGAAGATACCAGCAAGAGAAGGAGGACCCGGAGCTTCGGGTCAAGTGAACTATAAGCAGGTTTGCCTGAGAAAACTCATCTCCGCAGGGTTTCCAAGGCTCGAGTTTCACCTACCCCATCACATCCTTTGGCAGGAAAAATCAGGCATGAGCTGAGTCGTCCTTTTAATTCAGATTCTCCCAATTCCGGCTCATCCCATTTCAGCGGGGCCAGCAAGTTTTCCATTAATTCTAGGTAAGCTAGCTCTACAACCTTTGGTTCATAACTACAAACATTTAGTTATGCAATCCGGCTTATGATTTTCATTTCACTCTAGAGCCCAAGTTGTGTTGAAGGTTAATCCCATCTCAACTTCTGATCCTGCTGCAAATCTTGAGGAGAGGGTCTTTGGAGAAGAACATGATGAACCGGCTGCTCGATCGCTGGGTCATATCGATGATCTTGCACAAACCACTGAACAAGATGTGAATCCGGTTGATAACACACCGGATAATGATCCTCCGGTTGAAGATATGGTTGTTTGTGACCCGGGTGTAGTCATAACCGGCTCCCAAACTGCCCAGACTGTTGGAACCTCCTCTGTGCTTTCCAAAGTTACAGAAGATTTGAAGCCAAAGCCAGAGGCAAAAACAGTTCCGTCCAACCTGAACATCGAAGGCCAGGATTTTGATATGCTGGCTCGAGAACTTTCTGAGAATTGGCGGCGTGCAGATGGGATCATAGAGTTTTTTAAGAAAAGATATGAGGTAACCTTGATGGATATAACCTGTGGCCCTCAGTCTTCCAGTTTATATCTGTAAAATGAACCTGAAGATATATCATTGAATTTTGAACTGAAATGTTGTAGCCCCCAAGGGCCAGTTTACAATTATTTTGTGAACCGGGACTTGTTGTGCTTTTATACTTAGCAATTTAAATTCAAACTGGAATAGCGTAGCCCCCAAGTGTCGGGTTACAAGCCTGCAGCTACTCGGGACTTAATCATATCTGACAATCCACTTTTTGAAACTGAAATAGTGTAGCCCCCAAGTGCCGGGTTGCAAGCCTGCAGCCACTCGGGACTTGAAAATATTATCTTGAATAGGCTAGAAATTCTTGCAAGCTCCCAATCTTACGGGTTATGTTTTAGAGACCAGAATTCCCTCAACTTATAATTTGATTCTGATGATAACCTATTGTTTTTATGTAACCAATGATTGTGTAGAGTCTTGAAACTTCCTCGCAAAAGGAGATTTCAAATTTGAAGAGCCTGCTAGCACAAGAGGCTCAAAAAACCGAAGAGGCAAGGACTCTGCAACACGGACTGGAGAAACAAGTTATAGAAGCAGCATAAACCTTGTATGTTCTTCAACAATATTTTGAGAACCGGGAAAAGAGTCTTATTGAAAGGGCAGAAAATGCTGAAAAGGAGTTAGAAGACACCCGGAGCAATTTCACCAAGGTGAAGGACCTGCTAGGAGAGATCACTTGCAGTGTGTTTGGTAAGTTTGCTCCATATGCATCATATTTATGCCCTTCTTTTCCGGTTCATGATCTCCTTTGCCTGGTTATAATAATCCCGTTTCTGAACAAATTGTTCTTGTAATTGGCAGGCAGAATGCATGGTAATAACCTCCAGCTTCCTGACCTAAAATTGAAGGCTCTATTCACCTTGATCCGACAACTATATGTTGGAGGAGGAGAATGCATTAAGGCCATCAGGAACTGGGACAACGCCCCCAAGAGACTCCATGAGATGCTTGTGGAACTAACTCAAGTTCCTAAATGGATAGAAGAACATAAAATCAGCCCAACATCGTGGATCCATCAAGGTCATGTCCCTGGCCAAAGCATATCGCCCGAAAAAGAATCCGGATCTCCTTGTTAAAGGTTTCCCATAGTATCGGGCAGACAAGACCAAGTATGAGAGGAAAGACTTTGCCAAGATTGAAAAGGAGTGCCAGTTCCAAGCTTGCACTATTGCAGAAAAAGTAAAGCTGAAGGAACTCTGTCCGGGTTACACTTCCTCGGGTGAACACAAAATGGCTTTCTCTCCTCAAGTTGTAGCTGCCGTCCGCCAAGCTCCGCAGAAGAGCCAACTTTCTGTAGCCTCTTCATCTGGTGCGCCTCAATATGTTACTCCTTTGGTTTCTGCTCCACCACATCCTTTATATGAACTGGAGGATACAATGATGCTTTGGCTCACCTGGAGTGGAAGTACGTTTCTACTGCTGATCTTGAAGAAGAAGAAGAAAACGTCCGAGTGGATGATGAAGATCACCCGGAAGCTCAAGACTCGGATTCTGGCGCCAGGTTAGACGGTGCCCAACAGAAAGGAAAATCTGTTGCAGAACGAACATTTAGTTCATGCAACAATAATTCAACCCGGATGGGTTTGTAATAGGCTAGATAAACTGTTTTATTTCTAGCTCTATTTTTTGAAAGTATGCGCTTATGCTACATTTGGTATGTAATAACTCGGGTTTCTTGCTAATTTAAGCAAAAAAACTCCGGGTTACTTATTTTTTGCAACATCTTTGATGTGTGTTCGAAACTTTTCTTGACTTGGTTTTTCTTTGCTATCTAGCTCAGCCGGTTTCTCGCATGACATATTTTCTAGTGTTTCCAACTCTGGCGAGTTCAGGGTGCCAGGTTATAACATGATTGACTCGACCAGGTTTAACATCTAGGTCATAAAATTGTGTGTAACCACTGACTATTATACAAGTATAACCAATATAGTTTGGCGCACGCCAGATTCTTGAGATATAGACTATGCTCTAGCATCAACCCCCAAGTAATTATATGAAAAAACTTTACTCTCTGTAACAATGATAATCACCTAGAACAAATCTCAATAACATAGATTTGCCAAGTCTGTCCTTTATTGCAAATATGACATAGTGATTACAATGATCCTATGTATAATATGGTCTCAACTGGGCTATTTTCCATGGTCTTCCAGTTTCTTCCTCAGATGTTCGCGATTTTCCAGCATCACGCATATCAATGAGGTAATATGATGCATTGTGTAGTTTCTTGCTTACTACAAACGGTCCTTCCCATGGTGGACTTAGCTTGTGCATCCCATCCTTTTTCTAGATCAGGCGTAACACTAAGTCCCCTTCCTAAAAACTTCGAGTTTTAACCCTGCGGCTATGATATCAACGCAAGTCCTGCTGATATATGGCTGACCTGGATGGTGCGAGGTCGTGTGCTTCTTCCAAAGAATCAAGCGAGTCTTGACGATCTATCTTATTCTGATTTTCCACATAAGTAGCTACTCTTCGTGAATCATGAAAAATATCACTTGGTAAAACTGCCTCAGCCCCGTAAACCAGAAAAAATGGTGTGTAACATGTTGATCTGTTTGGGGTAGTTCTTATGCTCCATAAAATAGCAGGCAACTCTTCAACCCAACACCCATCAGTCTTTTGTAATGGGACCTAGAGTCTAGGTTTGATACCTTTTAGTAATTCTTGGTTAGCTCGCTCTGCTTGTCCATTAGACTGTGGATGTGCCACTGAAGCAAGGTCAAGTCGTATATGGTTCTGTTCACAAAACTTTTGCATTGCTCCTTCTGACAAATTCTTCGCATTGTCTCTTATAATGCTATGTCGGTAACCAAACCTGAAAATCAGTTTTTTTCAAGAACTTGACTGTTGTAACCGCGTCGCATTTACTTATTGGTTCTGCTTCTACCCACTTTGTAAACTTGTCAACTGCTACCAATAGATGAGTCCTTTTACCAGACGACTTTTTGAAAGGTCCCACCATGTCAAGCCCCCAGACTGTAAACGACCAAATTATGGGAATCATGCGCAGATCCTGAGCTGGTATGTGATCCTTCCTTGCATATCTCCGACACCCTTCGCACGTTCTCACTATTTGTTTTGCATCAGCATTGGCAGTTAACCAGAAAAATCCATGTCTGAAAGCCTTATTGACCAAAGATATGGAACTTGCGTGGTGGCCACAATCTCCTGAGTGGATTTCCTTCAAAATCTAACACCCTTCTTCCGGAGAAACACATCTCTGAAAAATTCTAGTCCCGCTTCGCTTATATAGCTCACCATTGATAATTGTATATGACTTTGATCTTCTTATAACCTGACGAGCGATAACCTCGTTCTGCGGGAGCTCGCCCCTCATAAGATACGCCAGATATGGTTCAGTCCACTCTGGGATTGTATGTAAGCAGCTACCAATTCTGATTCAGGATCTGGATTTGCCAGGTCTTCCTCTGTTGGACCTTTAACTGACGAGCTATGGATTTCATCCAGAAAGACGTTGGGTGGAACTTGTTTTTTCTGGAACTTGTTTTTCATTGAGATGTCGATCAATATGATCAACTTGATATCCTTGGAAATGTCCAGCCAGCTAGGTAACTGCTCGCCTATGATCTGCCATAACTGGGTCTTTAGAATCCTAGGTTCCTGTAACTTGTTGAGAAACAAGGTCCGAATCACCCTAGCATCAAATCCGGCTTATACTCATCTCTTTCGCAATTTGAAACCTATGAAGCAAAGCTTCATATTCTGCTGCATTATTAGTGCATTTAAATGAAATTCGTAAGACATATCGGAACTTATCACCTCTTAGGGATGTTAAGAGCACACCAGCTCCTGAACCTTCCAGTTGTCGTGACCCATCGAAATGCATAGTCCAATATTTAGTGTCTGGCTTATCTAGCGAAACCTGCAATTGTGTCCAGTCATTTATGAACTCGATAAGGGCTTGAGACTTTATTGCGGTCCTTGGCTCATATTTGATATGATACGACCCCATCTCAATAGCCCACTTTGCAACTCTCCTGGTTGCTTCTCTATTATGAATAATATCGGATAAAGGTGCTGAACCGACCACAGTGATGGGATGTTCCTGAAAATAATGTTTCAATTTACAACTAGCCATGAATACCCCAAAAACCAATTTCGGCCAGTGCGGGTAACGCTGCTTTGACTCTGTCAGGACTTCGCTCACATAGTAAACCGGCCGCTGGGCAAGACCTTATTTTCCTTCCAGTTTACATTCCACAACCACGACCTTACTTACAGCCCCGTCGTTGGCCGTAATATATAATAACATGGGCTCTTTCTTCTCGGGAGCAACAAGTATAGGTGCGTTGGAAAGTTATTTTTTTCAAGGCCTCCAATGCCTCACCAGCTTCTTGATTCCACACAAAGGTGTCATTTTCTTCAAGATCCGGTATAAAGGTATGGCTTTTTCTCCCACTCTACTTATAAACCGGCTTAGGGAAGCAACGCAACCTGTCAAATTCCGAACATCTTTTAGGAAAACCGATTTTTTCAGATTATGTATGGCCTGAATTTTTTCCGGGTTTGCTTCAATTCCTTTCTCTGAAATAATGAAACCCAGTAATTTTCCAGCTGGTACTCCAAAAATACATTGTTTTGGATTGAGCTTCATCTGATATCTGCGTAAATTGGCGAACGTTTCCTCCAGGTCTGATATCAAGGTGTCACCTTTTTGAGATTTGACCACTATGTAATCCACATAAGCGTGCATGTTTCGTCCAATCTGGCTTTCCAAACAATTCTGGATACACCTTTGATAAGTTGCTCCTGCATTTTTCAGTCCAAAGGGCATTGACGTATAACAGAATGCTCCAAACGGTATAATGAATGAGGTCTTCTCTTGATCCTCTTCCTTCATTTTAATTTGATGATAACCTGAGTAAGCATCCAGGAAACATAGTAATTTGCAACCAGCCGTAGAGTCTATAATCTGATCGATACGGGGTAAGACGAACAGATCTTTAGGACATGCTTTGTTCAAATTTGTGTAATCTATGCACATTCTCTAGGTTCTGTTTTTCTTTAGGACGAGAACTGGATTGGCTAACCACTTTGGGTGTAACACTTCTACTATGAACCCTGCTGCGAGAAGCCTAGCTATCTCCTCTCTTATTGCTTTCCTCCTCTCGCCATTGAAACGCGGAGGAACTGACGAACAAGTTTTAGTTTAGGATCCACACTCAAACTATGCTCAGCAAGTTCTCTTGGAACACCCGGCATGTCATAAGCTTTCCATGCAAAGATGTCCCAATTCTCACAGAGGAACTTGATGAGCGCGCTTTCCTATTTATCCGTCATGTCAGCCCCCGCGCTGAACTGCTTAGATGAGTCACCGGGGATAAAGTCCACCAGCTTGGTGTATTGAGCAGACTTAAATTTTAACTTGGAATCAGCTAATGGTTTCTTGAGAGAGGTCATGTCCTCTGGATCAACTTGCAGCTTATACAATTTTAACTCCTCTTCTGCACAAGCAGTCTCTGCATAAGTTGCATCGCCTTCCTCACACTCTAAAGCTATGTCTCTGTCACCGTTGATAGTAATGTTTCCATGGGGACCTGGCATCTTCAGCTTGAGGTATACGTAGCAGGGTCTTGCCATAAACTTGGCATAAGCTGGCCGTCCGAATAAAGCGTGGTACGGGATTTTGAATTTGACCACTTCAAATGTTAACATCTCTGTCCTGTAATTTTCAAATACTCCAAAAGAAACTTCAAGATATATTTTTTCGATAGGTTGTGCGGACTTATCGGGTACGATCCCATGAAACACAGTTGATGATGGCTGAAGTTGTTTTTCTTGCAGGTTCATCCTCTTGAACGTATCATAATAAAGTATGTTTATACTGCTTCCTCCATCCATCAACACTTTGTCTAACTTATATCCTCCAACCTGTGGATCCACAATTAGAGCCACGCCTCCCGGATTATCAACTCGTGGCGGATGATCTGCCCAACTCCAGGTTATGGGTTGTTGTGACCAATTTAGCCACCTAGGGACAGCAGGAGCTACTGTGTTGATTGCACGCTTCTGCACCTTTCGTTC
This sequence comes from Alopecurus myosuroides, assembly GCA_028641055.1. Taxonomy (NCBI): domain Eukaryota; kingdom Viridiplantae; phylum Streptophyta; class Magnoliopsida; order Poales; family Poaceae; genus Alopecurus; species Alopecurus myosuroides. The sequence goes on along the minus strand of JAPCYS010000887.1, from coordinate 69,597 downwards.
TGTCCTGCATGAACTGGTAGTAAATAAGTGATACTACAAGAGCTTACTTGCTTCAGATTTGTTTGAAAACCAGAATTTCCTCCTTGATGACTACCACCCGGGTTAGTCCACTAGTTACCCTAACCATGATGACCCGGATTATGGTTTCCAAGTCCAGAATTGTTAGCTCCCGGATGTCCACCTCCCATATTACCTAGGTTGCCACCTCCATTGTTTCCTAGTCCATAGTTATTATTTGCACTAGGTCTGAAGCCCTACATGATGAAACAATTTTCCCAAGAATGATTTGCTAACTTTCCGTTTTTGTTGTGTCGGGACATGGTCCTTTTAAAGCCTGCTGAGCCTGCACAAAACTGTTTGGTCAAATTTTTTGATTTCCTCTGAAATTATTACCCTGACGCTGGTTTCTATAACCTGTATTTGTATTTGCCACCAGATCCGACGTTCCTTCCCCGTTCTTGCGCTTGTTATTATTCTAGTTCTGGGGGTTGCTGTTGTTCTGATTCGGGTTCTGGCTGCACTTGGCCCTAGTTTTCTTTCCCTTTGCAAACTTCTCATCTTCCGAGTCTGCGTCCTTTGTCTTGTGAGACTCCGCATACTTGGTCATGGAATCCATCATCTCGCTCATATCACTCACGTATCGCTTAATGCGTCCCGGCTTATGTTTCAATGGGTCAAATCTGTAGTTCCTCTCCAATGCTATGACTGCTTGCTGGGCAGTGAGTCCGACATATGAATGAATAATTTCTGCAACACGTCGAGACTAGTGTTGGGCAGACTCCCCTTCCTTCTGAACGCAGTTTTCCAGATCTGTAATGGTCGTTGGACGTTTACATGTTCCTCGGAAATTTTTGATGAACTGCTCCTTCAACTCTTGCCAGCTATTGATTGAATTTGCGGACAAGTTTTTTAACCAGGATTTTGCGGGCCCTTCTAACATCACGCTTAGGTATCATACGCATACCGCATCACTTACTTCCAATATCTCCATGGCCATCTCATACCCTTCTATCCAGTCTGCAGGCTCCATGTCTGGGGTATAGTTCACAACCCTGCGAGGTCCTTTAAAATCAGCTGGTATTCTCTCGTTCCTTATTGCCGGACCAAGGCATTGAATCCCAATTCCGCGAGACCCAGTCGGAGCTGGGTTTGAGACTGCATTCTGAACCGGGAACTGAACCTGACCCGGATTTCTGTTTTCTGGTTCTGCAACTCTATGTCCTATATTTATAACTCCCGGTACATGAGACACAGTCTGCCTGGGTGGAATAGGTTGCTGCCGGTTTATGTTGCTAGAGCCAGCCGGAACCAGTTTCCATGATGACTTCTTGGCAAAGATTTCCTGCTATTGTAGGGAGTTGAGTGTATCCTCTCCTGGTTACTATAATTCATCTGTTGAACCACTGCTGTTTGCAACATCTCAATTGCCTTCTGAGATCAAATTCCAATAGGATCATTGGGTTGACTGGAATCCATGCTAGACTATCTGTGGCTGCCCAAATGTTATCCGTTGTGTTGTTGAAATGACCTAGCGGCATATGGAACCTTTCCTGTAGGGGCCGTTCCTAGACCGGAGCGAGATTTGGGTTACCATGCAGCTGGATAGGTGGCTGGAAACGTGTCGGCTGAACTGGAACAGGGAAGAGTGGTTGGTTCATAAGGTGAACCGGGCCAGCCGGGTCTGGTGCTCCAGGCGTCCCAATTGGAGACGCGAATAAGTTCTGAAGGTTGGTTGGCCCTAGTCCTGCACCAAATTCATTATTCATCCGGGTATGATGACGCCTGTTCTATATTGAAGCTAGCTCCCTCTGTCTGAAACTCAGAGGAATCCCTTCTCTTTCCAGACGCATTGCTTCCTCCAAGACCTTTGACCGAGCTTTATTTATACATGTCACCTCCGTCTCAATCTCCCGGTGGGCGCGACTTATTTCCTGTCAAAGCCTCTCAATCTCCGCGGTGCGCTGCACCAAGTTCTCTGGTGTAATTGGTGTGACCAAAATCTCATTTAGCGAATCCATCGTGGCTATTAGTTCGGGCCTCGGGTTTTACGGAGCAGGTTCTGTCATATCAATCACTAGCCCCGCGGGTCCAGAGTTCGCCGGCCCAGGTCCTGTTGGAGGTGCTGTTGTTGGCCCAGTAGGGGCTACCGTTGGACTTCCGGGTGCTGTCCCAGAAACACCCGGTCCTCCTGGAACCGGATTTGAAGTTGAAGTAGTATTTGTAATCAAATTTCCATTGGCATCATACCTGGGCTCCACAAGTCGTGCTGGTCCAGCCATGTAGATGGTTGCATGATGAGCTGTTTCCGTCAGACTTTGCAAATCTGGTTCAAGGCTTCCACCCAGTCGATCTTCAAAGAGCTGGTAGATGGATCCTGTCTCATCACGGTCATCATTGTTTCCAACCGAAGATTCACCATCAGAATGTATCATCGTAGCTTCCTCATAGACCGAGTCTGACAGCTGGTCCGGATTTGGGCCCGTTCCTCTTACAAAGCCGACGAAAACGTGGATTCCACCGAAGGGGACTCGAAACCCTGATTCCACGGAGGAAACTCTGGACCCCATGTGTCATGGTTGTAGTAGTTTCCACGCCGACTCCTCCTGAGCCGGCCTATCGCGAGCTTCTTGATCCCAGGTAAGGCTCCTTCCGAAAATATGACGCTTCTGCGATCAGGCCCCATGGTGGGCTCCAACTGTCGTGGTGTTTTCATGGAAAGTGTCCTCATATGAGAACTAGATTGCGAGGCCATTGCTACTAAGTGAAACTTCGAAAGGGTTAGGGCGGAAACGAGAGACGCGAGTTTACCCAGGTTCGGCCCCTTGATTGAGGGTAAAACCTACTCCTGCCTTCTTACTATTGGGAAGCAAAGCCTCGATTACAAAGGGCGATTCCGGCTCTCAATGTCTCGAGCTACCTTGCTATCAACTTATAACTTGTCTATCTACGTCCTAGGGTCTCGTCTTATGTAGGGGACGAGTCCCTCGGGCTACAGAGGGATCCGGGTTGTACCCGTCGTCGGAGTCCTAGTCTTCTTCCGGTTCTTGGTCGTCCCGTTCCGGTTCTCCTCATGACCCGGTCGTTCCTGTCCGGCCTTGGGCTGCTCTCCAAGCCTTGGGCCTCTGTGTCTTCTAGCTTCGGCCGTGGGCCGGTTCCTCTGTCCTTTCCGGGTTACGTATATGGTAACTCGGATCTTCTTCTATCGAGTGACCAAACCCGGTTCTTCTTGATATAAACCGGATCAGGTGTTCTGAGCCGTCTTAAGTAGATTACGGTTTATGTAGGTGGTTGGTGAGGCTCCCCTTCACCTATTCCCCCAACAGAGCGTCTGTTTGTTTATCTTTTGTTTTCCTTTTTTTCTTTTGTTTTCCTTGCTGCAATAATATATTTGGACCCTAGCATTCTTTGGATGGGAGAAAGACACGCTCCACTTTTTCGTTTGAATACTTGCTATGCTAGTATTCTTAGTTTTTCTTCTAGCTACTGCAAAATTCCTGTTTAGCTCTTGTTTTCATTGCATCTCTTGTTCAGAGCTGTTAGTTTTACTAGTGTTATGTGAGTACTCTCATGTTTGCTTGTTGTAACATTTAGAGAGATTTTGTTAAAGCATCTTTGTATGGTGCTGATACGTCTCCAACGTACCTATAATTTCTGATGTTCCATGTTGATATTATGCCAATTGCTATATGTTTTCTCCCTTCTTTATGTCATTTTTATCGATTTTCTAGGACTAACCTATTAACAAGATGCCAAGTGTCAGTTCCATGTTTTCTGCTATTTTTTATTTCAGAAAAGTTGTTCTGGAAATATTATCGGAATTGGACCCCACGAATCCCGAAGTTCCTATTTCCCCCGGAATCATCCAGAAGTCCCGAAGAGCCCCGGACGGGGGCCACAGGGTGGCCACACCATAGGGTGGCGCGGGTCCCACTGGCTGCGCCACCTGGTGGTGTGGGCCCCCCTGGCCACCCCCCGGCATCGCCCTTTCTCCTATTTATACTCCTCCGAGAGAAAACCCAAGAGGAATCGGCGAAATTCCACGAAACCTTCCGCAGCCGCCGTCATCGTCAACTCAAGTTTCGGGGGGGAAATATCTCTGTTCTGGCACCCTGTTGGGACGGGGAAGTTCCCCCGGAAGCCATCTCCATCGACTCCACCGCCATATCCATCGATGTTGCTGTCTCCTATGATGAGGAGGGAGTATTTCTCCCCCGAGGCTGAGGGCTCTACGGTATCTATGTGTTTCATATATCTCTCCCATGGTGTGATCTATATGTGATCGTGAGCTTTGTGTCACATCCCAATTTTGGAATACCTGATAACACAGTTGTTTTGCTAATTGCTTCACAAATAAACTTTGGTTGTGTTTGTTTGAGTGCAACTAAACAAACTAATTATATAAACTTACATGGCTAAGAAATGGAAAGCAAACTTTAAAAGATAGCAAAGCAGTAAACTAAAAATATGCAACATATTGTTCCAATGACCTTGGCAATATTTTATAAAGTAAATATTGATCAAAGAGTTTTCCAAAACTATCTTATGAATCCCATACTTGTTGATTATTATTCCAAGGCCTAATTTAAGAAAGAGGAAAAACTTAATAAATTTCCCTAAAAGATTATCAGAAAAAGAGACATTCTTAGATGCTTCACCAAAATCTTATCAAATGTTTTTCCAACCTTGCAAGCTTAAAAACAAAAGTATTGGAGAGCATTGACTTGCTATCTCTAGTCACATAAATATTTTGGCAAAGCATTGTTAAAGAAAAGCCAAGTGCCTTATTAAATTGAATTTCCAATATTTCCAGAAACAAGAAACTCAAACAAGTTAATATTGGAAACTTTCTTCAAATTATCTGAAATTAATACCAGTGCTTCCTTATATCAAATAAGGGACACACACAAGGGGATACCAAAATTTGAATCCATTAAAGTCCTGAAAACATGATTTTTCTCCACAGCAATAATTGGAATTTTGAACAAGTTTGTTCTACAAACTTTTCCAAAATGCCATGAAATAAATACCACATACTCTATAGCATAAATAAGGATGAAAACCAAAAGGTCACAAGTTTTTGAATAATTTAAGTTGCCAAAAACCCCTGTTTTCTAGACAGCACCTTTTTGAAATTTGAACAAGTTTGTTCTATGAAGTAACTCAAAATGACTTGAATTTTCTACCAAACAAGGAACACAACAAATAAGGATTGTGTGCCAAACATTATCATTTTTGGAAGCTCCTAAGTAGTCAAATAAATTCAATGTCCATTTATGTCAGAATTGAAATTTGAACAACTTTGAACTATCAAGTTTATCTAATTGAGCCAATTTTCACATATGTTGTGCATCTCAACTAATAATAATTTTGGGCAAAAGGATTTTAATTTTAGACTTTGTTTTCCTAGTGAAAACATCATTTTTAAGAGAAGAAAAGGACCTCTTTGTAAATAGCCAGGGACCAAATTGTAATCCAAGTCATCTTCTTCTTCCTAACTCCTCTGTAGATGCAGTGCCCCTACGCCATTGCTTCGAGTGGAAGAATTCGAGGTGGATAAGAGCCCCCCATGTGCTCTTGTCTCCCACTTGCCCTCTCTCTCTCCCCCTTGAGCTCTCTCTTCCTCTCCCTGCTCAAAATACCCTAAACGAAACCCTACCGATTGGGCTCGCCGTCGATCGGCCGATAGAGAGCACGCTGCCGGTCGCCGTTGAGCTCAACCTCTCCGCCTCGTCGTTGTTGTGCTTGGTGCAAAAGGAATCGTGGAGAAACGACTCGAGGAGGCCGCGCCGTCCGATTTCTTCCTCGAGCCCGACGCACTCCGGCGAGCTATCACCGTCGCCCTGAGCCTCCTCCGCCCTCGCCGAGTGGTCCATCGAGTTCATGGTGAGGATGCGATTCTCCCCGTACCCTTTCCCCTCTCCCTTGTGCTCTAGAACGTGGCCGCGCCGTGCCCGTTTTCCGGCCACCGTGCGCCACCGTCGCCGCCACTCTCCGATGGTTCCCGGGAAACGAGACCACCTCCGTTCGCTTGCCCGCGTCGAGTACGTCTCGCGGATGTTTTTGAATCGTAAAATGATGGCCGGATTCGCCCGCATCGACCTCGCCGGAGCCGTCCCCGCCGGCGAGTGGCGTCACGCTCGCGTCAGCGTGCTTGTCCGCGGGAGCAAGTCAAACCTGCCCGTGGGGCCGCGCTTGCCTGCATGGCAGCCCCCGTGGCTGCCTGGCCTGCTGGTCAGCGGCATTGGCTAGATCTGCTCGCGGTGCAAATCGTCCAGGCCGGCCCAGTTGAATCTAGCCCATGTCAAGTGATGTTTTTCCTTTTAATTTTTTACAGAAACATTGCATGTTTGCTTTAGGCCCTAAAAGGCAACCTAAAAGATGATTTTGACCAAGCTAAAATTCACAGTGTTAAAGCAACAAAATCTAAACCATCTCCAATTTATAGATCTACTTTTGGATGATTATTTTTGACATGAAAAATGTTTTGGCAACAGGTACAAGAAACACCAAAATGAGCACCATTTTAATTTCACAACTCAGAATGAGGTGTATCCAATTGCATTGGAAAGCCCTTGAAATTTCCTACCAGAAGAAATTAACCTTTCTTCCAAATTCCTAATATTTTTAAAATGGAATGCAATTTGGTAAAACACCAGAGAGCACTTTGGTGATTTTTATAAAATAATTAAAAATGAATTTTGATGCAAACTCAACTGGATGGTCTTGTGTATGTTTAGGGCTATCCAAACCTAGATGGGTTTAATTTTTAGAGCATCATAGAAAATTTGGTGGACAGATCTTTAATTTGCATGTTTCTGCCATTTTGGCATTTTAGGTAATTAATTTGTGTGATGTTATTTTTGTGTTGCAATGATGTTTTCTAGCATGTACAAGTTATGTGAACTTGTTTTCTAAGTGTTACTTAGCTATTTTAGCATGTTAGATTGTGTGGACTTGAGTGGAGAAGAAATAGGATTTATAAGAATAGCATAGGTTTTATCTCTAGTTTATACTTGCATAGAATTTTTGAGTGATAAATTTAGGTGCAAGCACTTGGATTGTTGTGTTGAGAGATTAGATCCAGTGCCATGTTGGTACCTATATTGTGTTGGTATCACCTCTGCTAGATTGCATTTGAGTTGGTAGAGAAGAATGAGTAGTTTAGTCATCACTATGCAAAGGTTATGGAAAAATTCTCTCATGTGTAGAATTTTTGGCATAAGAATTTGTGGTTGTGTAGCCACATATTTTTGTGTTGTGTTCATAGGACCAGTAGAATTTTGATGATTTTTTTAGGAGTACTTGACCCCTGAAGTTTTCACTTGTGTGGAAATAATAGCATGAGTATCATTACCTTGCTTATTTTTAGCACCCTATTATTTTCTACTAGTATGGTTATTGCACTAGATGCTAGTTTAGTATTTTGTTAATTTTTAGCAAGTGTGACCAGAGGCCTTGTGACCTCTTAATGCCTTGATATGCTAGTGGAACGCCCACTGGTGTCATTGCATTTTTGGTGGAAACATTATTTCCCCCACACTAGATGTGTTTCTTTTATATAGTTCTCTAACTAATGAGTGCCTAGTATTTTTGCCTTGGGATTTTAAGTGCTAAATTAAAATGTGTATGCTTCTGTTTGTAAGTGGTTGTAATCATGTGTGGCTTGCTAGGAAAAATCCATCTTTGGAGTGTTGTTTGAATCCTCTAGTAATGCCCTTTTTATTACCACTAGTATGTAGGAGTTGCCCTGCAAATTGATGCATTGTTTTGTTAAATGGGATATTTTTGTTATAGCAAGTATAGATGTTTTTCACTCCTGTTTTTATGACATGGACCCTCTGGTTGTATTTCAATTACTTTATTGAAATGCATCCATTGATTCTTCATGTTTGAGTAGTACTAGTTTCCCTAGCATTTTTCTTGTATTGAATTGTTTTTCCTGCCAACTTGTGTTTGGTAGATATTTGTGTATCCTTGCATGAGGACATGTTTTCATTTCCCATAATGATAACATGGTTCCTTGTTTGCATTTTAGTACTTTACTTATTATGCATGCTTGCATAGCAAACCCTTAGTAGAAGCATGTCTATATGATTCCTCCTTTTTAGTCATTGTTTCTATTGTTCTCACTATGAGGAATTGTGTGTTTTGTGGCGAGTCCATTGCCTTGTTGCACTTGTGTTGGCTCACTGATTTGTAAAAGTAACTTTTGCAAATCATGTGTCTTATTTATTCTTGATGTGAATTTGGGCTTAGTAGAATAGCTATCTTTTTCTTTTGTGGTTTGATTGATAGACCCATTGCCATGAGAATTATTGTGCGTGTTTTGTATACTCTTAGTAGTCTCACCCTTGTGAAAACTAAGTGTATTTTGGGTTTATTAATATCTTGGTATGAGAGTGGCACACCCACTAAATCCATGATATTGCGGTTGTGAGATATGTTCCTCCAACCTTAAGCTGTCTTATTAAATGGCATTTCTGCCAAGTGTGCTTGTTTGATTGTTTGCTCCATTAATAATTGTGTGATTGGTTATTATTAGTTTCCTTGCTGTATGTATTGTTATGTATGGTTGCTTGCCTTGATTGGTTCTGAATGTTTGTCCTTTATTCTTTTTACGACGTTAGAAAACGAAGAGGAAGGAAGTGTCGGGAAGCTCTGTTCCAAGTTCCAGTCACTCCAAAACCAGGGACACAAGGAGTTACCACGCAAGCCATCCTGATGCTTGCTGATACAATACTTATCATTATCTATCATGCATATTTTACCTCTGAAGTTTTACCAAAACTTGATTATCAAAACTATTTTTGATGTGGTTATTATTAATATACTATTATATAGGTTACTATCATGCCAGTAGTTAAACTTGGTAATACCAAGCCCATAAGCCACCATATGGTATTTATTACCATCAAATATACTAGTCCCTAAGTGGACACCCTAAAATTGTGATTCTACAAAACAAAGGATTTACGGAAAAACCCGGAGAAAAGGCGGATCCTTATTCTCCGGAGGAATGAGGAAGTGGTCATTTTTGAGAAAATGGTGTTTTTCAAAAATGACACATAACCTAGTCTTCGCTGGACAACCAAGATGTACTACCACCCTACCTCAACATGGGAACGGGGCCAGGCTTGAAACTTGTTCTTGTTAGTGGATGGTCTATCTCAATGTGCTATAGGGGATGAGATCCTCTGAACCGAAATGTTGCCAAGTTGTTAAACAAGCGACATGCAAAGTGTGGGATTAATTTTCCCTCCGGATGCACCAGTTGGGTTCCTGACGTGGCGGTGTGTGACGCAATGCCGGGGAGCAAAGTCCCGATTGAAGAGATAGTCATGTACTAGCTTGACCAAGGTGGAGAGTCCGGACCAGTTATCCGATGTTCGCATACTGTTGTGAGCAGTCCGTGGATGATTCCCGGCGGATCTTCTGGATCTTGTGGATTGTGTACACCTCTGCAGAGTAAAACTATTCGGAATACCCGCGTCCTCGGATATGGACAGTTGAATGGCCATGTAGCTAGCATTGTGTCAATGTTTTCAAAAAGGAGTTTTTGAAAGGAAGTGTTGAACTTGTGAAGTTCGGAAAGGAAATGGAAACTTATACCGTGGAGGTATCGTCGATGATGAAAAGCCAGATGTCTTTATACAAAACAAAATGTTTTGCAAAGAAAACCTTTTCTACTCTAAGCAAGAATTCTGGAAACTGATTCCAAGAAGTTCTGCAAAGAGAAAATATTCTTTAACAAAGCTTTACAAAACCTCTTGTACATGTGATATCTACAAGAGAAATAAAACTATATTATTTTCTTCCAAAGTATCTTCTTCAACGAAGATACAGATTAACCTGACTGCAACTGTGGTGTCATCATATATGAACACCATTGATAGGGACCCTATTTATAGCCTACCTATTCCACCATATAAGCATATTTGCATGTTGGTAAGTGACATGATGGATGTCTTGCTGAGTACATTCCAATGTACTCATTATGGTTTCGCCCCTGGTATCTACTTGCCAGACTTTGGGAAGGAGCCTCCGAAGGAGATCTATGAAGAGAAGTACGGAGCTGACGGCTTTGCGAACTAGGATCGTCTCCGGGTCAGCAGCCTGTAGGTTAAGGCGTGACTTGGTCTCATCTACGTTGTTTTTTAATTGTCTTCCGCTGTGTTTGATAAGTTGCCTGCCCTATGTGGCAGTTGTGTTAAACTTGATCATGTGATTTTTTTTGTAATACCTTTATGTATTCGTGTAATGGATGATGTATTTCTGTGTGCCAACTGTGTATGTTGTTCACGACTGGTCTTTCTGGGATCGTGAATGTATGCATACGGAGGGTTTCAGACTGCCGGTCTGGGGTCCTTACAGAGTTGGTATCAGAGCCATCCTGACCTTAGGAGACCTTAGTTAGCATGGACGTCAGATAGGAAAGAAAAGTATTTTTGAGTAAAAACCTACTTACAATCTAAATTATTTTTATCTAAGGGAATTTTAGTATATTTTCCCTCCTTCTTATTTTATCAAAATATTTTAAAGGCATATCTCTCTCGGTTAAGAGTTTATTTCTTACTTGTTTGCAACTGCTCCGCTCTGTTTTTGAAACATCTCTCGTCCTTGAAGTTTTCTGTTCAGAAAATAGTTGGGGTTTCAAAAACAAATTGTTGCATAGTCTGACCTCTCTCAGTTAAAAGTTTTATCAAAACTTTACTTCTATTATCTTGTTTCCATCCAAAAACTTGTATACTTGCCGATGTCCCGAGAAGACCAAAATATTTGCCTAGCTCTACAGTGATGATGGTCAGAAGTAGATATAGTTCTTCAGCCACTTCTAGGATTTTGGATCAGTCTAGTTTGGAGTAATTTAGCGATGACCCCATGAGTCGCCTCCCCCGACGTAGCTCCAATGGAGCCTTGCTTGTGTGTTATGGCTTGCTTATGTGTGTCCGTAGGACTTTGTGCTATTGTGTGGTGTAGAATTTGGTTCATCTAGGCTTCTATATGTTTGTGGGGTGCTCAAAATTTGCAGATTTGTGCTTGCCCCGCTCTTGTTTTTGAATCGCCTCTTGTTAGGTTTTTGCAAGCAAAAATGTTTGTAAAGTATTCAAAAACAAGAATTTTTTGCTTAGACTTATACTTGTTTTTGCTTCGAAATGCCACCCGTCGTGAACCACCACCATCTCCCCCACAATCAATGAAAGCGCCGTTGGGCCTAATAATAGAGGACCATCAAGCCACATGAGCTGATAGCGTTGCTACCAGTGATGCACTCCAACAGATAAAGCTCCAAAAATGACAGCCTTCAAAGAAGAAAAGGCGTGAAGAAAACCAACCAACACTGACCAAAACCTCTGTGTTTTGTCTGTTTGCAAAAGACTCTTTTACCCTGTCGGCTAAATATTGCACCTTTTTATGTTCCCTTTTAAAAGACCAAACTAGAGAGATGCCCTTTTAAAATTTATATACCTCCCTCATATGGAGAAAGGTGCAAAAGAAGTCTTCACATGCCATGATGTGCAACCCCCTCAAAAGCCAATCCGAAGAGCACGATTCAATATTCGACGTACGATGACGCTAGTCGTATCTTGTCGGACAAACATGATTAAATAAAAAGCTAACAAGACTAACATGCTTTGCCTAATCTTAGGTTGACACCTAACCAAAGCATGCGAACTACTGACAACTCTTTCTAAACAAAAGAATTAAGTGACTTAGGACACCTTTTAATCTAATTGGTAAAAAGGAGAAGTCACGAGAAAATCAGATGATGACCTATTCGTTTACTAGTCAATAGGATATTAGGCGTATCTACTTTGGAAACCAAATCTTAGTATACGTTGTAGGTACTATGAAATTCGGGGTTTAGAAATAAAGTGAACGATGGAATGGATATGATAAATCTAGAAAACAACAGTTTTCCTATTTTTGTTTCTTTGTGTGCTCTTGATTGAAATAAATTTGTGTTTTATTCAATCTTGCTTCCTAACTTATATGGAGTTGTTAGGACTTGTTATTATGTTGTTTTCTTACAATAAATCTACCCTAGAAAGTGTGTGCATGATTGGAAACTCGAACAAAAATGAAATAGCTTTTGTTACCTTCTAGTTTATTATTTGGAAGTATTGTGAGAGCTAGATGTGTGTATACTTTCTTAGTAGATTTTGTGCTATGTTTTATTTGAGTCCAGTACCATTTAGGTACTGTTATTTTGATGCTTGTACCTCCGTTATCTTGCATGTCTCTTAATAGTAAAACATGTGTAAGCATTGCTATCAATATGCACTAGTATTGTTTCACTAGATTAAATAGCCGTATATTTTTTTATCTTGTATGCAAAGTTTTTCATGAGTAACCAGAGGCTTAGTACCTATTTCTCCTTGGTATTAGTAGGCCATAGCCCACTGGTCCCATTGCATTTTGGCTTGAGGATGAAAATCCCCAACCATACACCTGTGTGAAAATAGCATGTTTCACTATGTGATTGATTTCTATTTTCCACCATCGAAAATATAATTGTTTCTTTTCACCTATGCAAGTGAGAAGTTTATTTCTTATTAGTAAATACTAGTATGTTTAGGTGTGATCCTTTTGTTAGCATAATATTCCTTAAGGGTATCATGTTAAGAAATGTTTCACTATCGTGTGCTAAAATTAAATTGTTCGCAAATAAAATAAATTCCTCTTGATTGGTAGATTGTTTGTGGATAATTTCAAATTGAGTGTATGGATTTTTGAAAAGGTTTAGATAACTTTTCATTAATTGCATAGCGACTGGTTGTGTGAGTTATACCTTGCTTGTTTGCTAGTAATTGGTTAAAGAAAACAAAAAATTGCTAGAAGAAATTTCTGCATGCTTAATGGTTGATTCATAAAATTACTCTGGTGCTTGTGCTTACTAACATGAGTAGGATTGGTGTACTGTTATTAGGTACACTTATATTCATGACTTGCTTGTTTAGGTTTAAACATCATGATAGCATTGTTTGCTTCTCTAGAGTGAAACTAGTTTCACCACTAGAAAATGGTGATTTTTGCTCTAGTATTACCCTCTTTGTATTTTATGAGTATATGTGTTGATATAGCATGTTTAGGAAGTTATTACTTCTGTTATCATGCCATGAATTATTTAGTTTCATGTTCTATGGTTATAGGATATGATTATCTCTTATAACATGCTGGTGTAGATTTTTCATACTAGTGTGTTATTTGTGCAGTCCTGTTTTTTTTATGCCTGGGTAGTAGGAGTTTTATCCTGTGTGAAGATGGTGTTTTAGAGTATCTTTATGATTGGATTCATTGGTTTTTAGCTACTGGTTGTTTGCTAATTGTTCATGATGGATGGATTCCAAAACCTCCAGTAGACAATAACCTAGTGAATAAATAGTCTATTCATCTGTGGTGGTGTTTGCTTGCTTATTGGATTTTGTTTAAATGTTTTACCTTAGCATGAGTTTATACTTGTGTTATGATTGTGCTTAAGAGTATCTTATGAAACTAAAACATCCAACTAAAATCATGAACGTATTTAGGTGATAGTTGCTTGTGGGGAGTAACACCCACTGCCATGGGAATTGTTCTGTGTGTTTGTTTTACCTTAGCAACCTAACCTTTGCACCCACAAGCTATATTTTTAGCTTCTTATATACCTTGTTATGAGAGTGGTACACCACTCCATATGTGGTATGTAAGATGTGGGATATAGCTAGGAACTCATGTGATAATTGACGGTACGTTTCCAGGTAGTTCTGCACTAACCTTAATTTTGTTTGTTTCTTAATCGTCCAAAACCCAAGGTGAGGAGACCCTGGTCAGGTCTCGTCAAACTAGGAAACAAAAGTTTTGGACCTAACATAGTACTGGTGTACTTTTTAAAGTGAATTTGCTAATTTAGGGGAGTACCCCGCCTCCCAAGAAAAGTCAAAGGGGGAAAGCACCTGCAACTCCAACACTAACATTGTGTTTGTTGGCCCTACCTTAGTCCTCGCTTGCGAATCTCGGGGACGAGATTCTTTTTAAGGGGGGAAGACCTGTCACATCCCAATTTTGGAATACCTGATAACACAGTTGTTTTTCTAATTGCTTCACAAATAAACTTTGGTTGTGTTTGTTTGAGTGCAACTAAACAAACTAATTATATAAACTTACATGGCTAAGAAATGGAAAGCAAACTTTAAAAGATAGCAAAGCAGTAAACTAAAAATATTCAACATATTGTTCCAATGACCTTGGCAATATTTTCTAAAGTAAATATTGATCAAAGAGTTTTCCAAAACTATCTTATGAATCCCATACTTGTTGAATATTATTCCAAGGCCTAATTTAATAAAGAGGAAAAACTTAATAAATTTCCCTAAAAGATTATCAGAAAAAGAGGCATTCTTAGATGCTTCACCAAAATCTTATCAAATGTTTTTCCAACCTTGCAAGCTTAAAAAAAAAGTATTGGAGAGCATTGACTTGCTATCTCTAGTCACATAAATATTTTGGCAAAGCATTGTTAAAGAAAAGCCAAGTGCCTTATTAAATTGAATTTCCAATATTTCCAGAAACAAGAAACTCAAACAAGTTACTATTGGAAACTTTCTTCAAATTATCTGAAATTAATATCAGTGCTTCCTTATATCAAATAAGGGACACACACAAGAGGATACCAAAATTTGAATCCATTAAAGTCCTGAAAACACGATTTTTCTCCACAGCAACAATTGGAATTTCGAACAAGTTTGTTCTACAAACTTTTTCAAAATGCCATGAAATACATCCCACATGCTCTATATCATAAATAAGGATGAAAACCAAAAGGGCACAAGTTTTTGAATAATTTAAGTTGCCAAAAAACCCTGTTTTCTAGACAGCACCTTTTTGAAATTTGAACAAGTTTGTTCTATGAAGTAACTCAAAATTACTTGAATTTTCTACCACACAAGGAACACACCAAATCAGGATTGTGTGCCAAACATTATCATTTTTGGAAGCTACTAAGTAGTCAAATAAATTCAATGTCCATTTATGTCACAATTGAAATTTGAACAACTTTGAACTATCAGGTTTATCTAATTGAGCCAATTTTCACATATGTTGTGCATCTCAACTAGTAATAATTTTGGGAAAAAGGATTTTAATTTTAGACTTTGTTTTCCTAGTGAAAACAGCATTTTTAAGAGAAGAAAAGGACCTCTTTGTAAAAAGCCAGGGACCAAATTGTAATCCGAGTCATCTTCTTCTTCTAGCTCCTCTGTAGATGCAGTGCCCCTACGCCATTGCTTCGAGTGGAAGCATTCGAGGTGGATAAGAGCCCCCCATGTGCTCTTGTCTCCCACTTGCCCTCTCTCTCTCCCCCTTGAGCTCTCTCTTCCTCTCCCTGCTCAAAATCCCCTAAACGAAACCGTAGCCGATTGGGCTCGCCGTCGATCGGCCGATAGAGAGCACGCCGCCGGTCGCCGTTGAGCTCAACCTCTCCGCCTCGTCGTGGTTGTGCTCGGTGCAAAAGGAATCGTGGAGAAACGACTCGAGGAGGCCGCACCGTCCGATTTCTTCCTCGAGCCCGACGCACTCCGGCGAGCTATCGCCGTCGCCCTGAGCGTCCTCCGCCCTCGCCGATTGGTCCATCGAGTTCATGGTTAGGATGCGATTCTCCCCGTACCCTTTCCCCTCTCCCTTGCGCTCTAGAACGTGGCCGCGCCGTGCCCGTTTTCCGGCCACCGTGCGCCACCGTCGCCGCCACTCTCCGATGGTTCCCGGGAAACGAGACCACCTCCGTTCGCTTGCCCGCGTCGAGTATGTCTCGCGGATGTTTTTGAATCGTAAAATGATGGCCGGATTCGCCCGCATCGACCTCGCCGGAGCCGTCCCCGCCGGCGAGTGGCGTCACGCTTGCGTCAGCGTGCTTGACCGCGCGGGAGCGAGTCAAACCTGCCCGTGGGGCCGCGCTTGCTTGCGTGGCAGCCCCCGTGGCCGCCTGGCCCGCTGGTCAGCGGTATTGGCTAGATCTGCTCGCGGTGCAAATCGTCCAGGCCGGCCCAGTTGAATCTAGCCCATGTCAAGTGATGTTTTTCCTTTTAATTTTTTACAGAAACATTGCATGTTTGCTTTAGGCCCTAAAAGGCAACCTAAAAGATGATTTTGACCAAGCAAAAATTCACAGTGGTAGAGCAACAAAATCTAAACCATCTCCAATTTGTAGATCTACTTTTGGATGATTATTTTTGACATGAAAAATGTTTTGGCAACAGGTACCAGAAACACCAAAATGAGCACCATTTTAATTTAACAACTCAGAATGAGGTGTATCCAATTGCATTTGAAAGCCCTTGAAATTTCCTAACATAATAAATTAACCTTGCTTCCAAATTCCTAATATTTTTGAAATGGCATGCAATTTGGTAAAACACCAGAGAGCACTTTGGTGATTTTTATAAAATAATTAAAAATGAATTTTGATGCAAACTCAACTGGATGATCTTGTGTATGTTTAGGGCTATCCAAACCTAGATGGGTTTAATTTGTAGAGCATCATAGAGAATTTGGTGGACAGATCTTTAATTTGCATGTTTCTGCCATTTTGGCATTTTAGGTAATTAATTTGTGTGATGTTATTTTTGTGTTGCAATGATGTTTTCTAGCATGTACAAGTTGTGTGAACTTGTTTTCTAAGTGTTACTTAGCTATTTTAGCATGTTAGATTGTGTGTACTTGAGTGGAGAAGAAATAGGATTTATAAGAATAGCATAGGTTTTATCTCTAGTTTATACTTGCATAGAATTTTTGAGTGATAAATTTAGGTGCAAGCACTTGGATTGTTGTGTTGAGAGATTAGATCCAGTGCCATGTTGGTACCTATATTGTGTTGGTATCACCTCTTCTAGATTGCATTTGAGTTGGTAGAGAAGCATGAGTAGTTTAGTCATCACTATGCAAAGGTTATGGAAAAATTCTCTCATGTGTAGAATTTTTGGCATAAGAATTTGTGGTTGTGTAGCCACATATTTTTGTGTTGTGTTCATAGGACCAGTAGAATTTTGATGATGTTTTTAGGAGTACTTGACCCCTGAAGTTTTCACTTGTGTGGAAATAATAGCATGAGTATCATTACCTTGCTTATTTTTAGCACCCTATTATTTTCTACTAGTATGGTTATTGCACTAGATGCTAGTTTAGTATTTTGTTAATTTTTAGCAAGTGTGACCAGAGGCCTTGTGACCTCTTAATGCCTTGATATGCTATTGGAACACCCACTGGTGTCATTGCATTTTTGGTGGAAACATTATTTCCCCCACACTAGATGTGTTTCTTTTATATAGTTCTCTAACTAATGAGTGCCTAGTATTTTTGCCTTGGGATTTTAAGTGCTAAATGAAAATGTGTATGCTTCTGTTTGTAAGTGGTTGTAATCATGTGTGGCTTGCTAGGAAAAATCCATCTTTCGAGTGTTGTTTGAATCCTGTAGTAATGCCCTAATTATTACCACTAGTATGTAGGAGTTGCCGTGCAAATTGATGCAATTTTTTGTTAAATGGGATATTTTTGTTATAGCAAGTATAGATGTTTTTCACTCCTATTTTTATGACATGGACCCTCTGGTTGTATTTCAATTACTTGATTGAAATGCATCCATTGATTCTTCATGTTTGAGTAGTACTAGTTTCCCTAGCATTTTTCTTGTATTGAATTGTTTTTCCTGCCAACTTGTGTTTGGTAGATATTTGTGTATCCTTGCATGAGGACATGTTTTCATTTCCCATAATGATAACATGGTTCCTTGTTTGAATTTTAGTACTTTACTTATTATGCATGCTTGCATAGCAAACCCTTAGTAGAAGCATGTCTATAGGATTCCTCCTTTTTAGTCATTGTTTCTATTGTTCTCACTATGAGGAATTGTGTGTTTTGTGGCGAGTCCATTGCCTTGTTGAACTTGTGTAGGCTCACTGATTTGTAAAAGTAACTTTTGCAAATCATGTGTCTTATTTATTCTTGATGTGAATTTGGGCTTAGTAGAATAGCTGTCTTTTTCTTTTGTGGTTTGATTGATAGACCCATTGCCATGAGAATTATTGTGCGTGTTTTGTATACTCTTAGTAGTCTCACCCTTGTGAAAACTAAGTGTATTTTTGGTTTATTAATATCTTGGTATGAGAGTGGCACACCCACTGAATCCATGATATTGAGGTTGTGAGATATGTTCCTCCAACCTTAAGCTGTCTTATTAAATGGCATTTCTGCCAAGTGTGCTTGTT
The DNA here is from genome assembly GCA_028641055.1 of Alopecurus myosuroides. Taxonomy (NCBI): domain Eukaryota; kingdom Viridiplantae; phylum Streptophyta; class Magnoliopsida; order Poales; family Poaceae; genus Alopecurus; species Alopecurus myosuroides. The sequence continues at coordinate 51,361 of JAPCYS010000887.1, read as the reverse complement.
TGATTGTTTGCTCCATTAATAATTGTGTGATTGGTTATTATTAGTTTCCTTGCTGTATGTATTGTTATGTATGGTTGCTTTCCTTGATTGGTTCTGAATGTGTGTCCTTTATTCTTTTTACGACGTTAGAATACGAAGAGGAAGGAAGTGTCGGGAAGCTCTGTTCCAAGTTCCAGTCACTCCAAAACCAGGGACACAAGGAGTTACCAGGCAAGCCATCCTGATGCTTGCTGATACAATACTTATCATTATCTATCATGCATATTTTACCTATGAAGTTTTACCAAAACTTGATTATCAAAACTATTTTTGATGTGGTTATTATTAATATACTATTATATAGGTTACTATCATGCCAGTAGTTAAACTTGGTAATACCAAGCCCATAAGCCACCATATGGTATTTATTACCATCAAATATACTAGTCCCTAAGTGGACACCCTAAAATTGTGATTCTACAAAACAAAGGCTTTACGGAAAAACCCGGAGAAAAGGCGGATCCTTATTCTCCGGAGGAATGAGGAAGTGGTCATTTTTGAGAAAATGGTGTTTTTCAAAAATGTCACATAACCTAGTCTTTGCTGGACAACCAAGACGTACTACCACCCTACTTCAACATGGGAACAGGGCCAGGCTTGAAACTTGTTCTTGTTAGTGGATGGTCTATCTCAATGTGCTATAGGGGATGAGATCCTCTGAACCGAAATGTTGCCAAGTTGTTAAACAAGCGACATGCAAAGTGTGGGATTAATTTTCCCTCCGGATGCATCAATTGGGTTCCTGATGTGGCGGTGTGTGACGCAATGCCGGGGAGCAAAGTCCCGATTGAAAAGATAGTCATGTACTAGCTTGACCAAGGTGGAGAGTCCGGACCAGTTATCCGATGTTCGCATACTGTTGTGAGCAGTCCGTGGATGATTCCCGGCGGATCTTCTAGATCTTGTGGATTGTGTACACCTCTGCAGAGTAAAACTATTCGGAATAGCCGCGTCCTCGGATATGGACAGTTGAATGGCCATGTAGCTAGCATTGTGTCAATGTTTTCAAAAAGGAGTTTTCGAAAGGAAGTGTTGAACTTGTGAAGTTCGGAAAGGAAATGGAAACTTATACCGTGGAGGTATCGTCGATGATGAAAAGCCAGATGTCTTTATACAAAACAAAATGTTTTGGAAAGAAAACCTTTTCTACTCTAAGCAAGAATTCTGGAAACTGGTTCCAAGAAGTTTTGCAAAGAGAAAATATTCTTTAACAAAGCTTTACAAAACCTCTTGTACATGTGATATCTACAAGAGAAATAAAACTATATTATTTTCTTCCGAAGTATCTTCTTCAACGAAGATACAGATTAACCTGACTGCAACTGTGGTGTCATCATATATGAACACCATTGATAGGGAACCCTATTTATAGCCTACCTATTCCACCATATAAGCATATTTGCATGTTGGTAAGTGACATGATGGATGTCTTGCTGAGTACATTCCAATGTACTCATTATGGTTTCGCCCCTGGTATCTACTTGCCAGACTTTCGGAAGGAGCCTCCGAAGGAGATCTATGAAGAGAAGTACGGAGCTGACGGCTTTGCGAACTAGGATCGTCTCCGGGTCAGCAGCCTGTAGGTTAAGGCGTGACTTGGGCTCATCTACGTTGTGTTTTAATTGTCTTCCGCTGTGTTTGATAAGTTGCCTGCCCTATGTGGCAGTTGTGTTAAACTTGATCATGTGATTTTTTTTGTAATACCTTTATGTATTCGTGTAATGGATGATGTATTTCTGTGTGCCAACTGTGTATGTTGTTCACGACTGATCTTTCTGGGATCGTGAATGTATGCATACGGAGGGTTTCAGACTGCCGGTCTGGGGTCCTTACACTTTGTAATCTAGTTGAATAAGTAGATGTTACTTGTCATCTTGTGCTACTCAAGTGTTTTATTAATATGAAATTTGGAGTCACCTTGTCCCGCGGTGTGAAGTTGACAGTGTGCACATCGTGTGTGTGTCCTCTGTGAATTGTGGTGTTTGTCTAGTACCTTCTAGGGCGCTTATAGTGACAGCGTGGGGTTAACTAGACATGGGAATTCTTACTTTAAGGAATGCCTTTTGCAGTCCTACGCAATGATTAGTGTTCGTTATCCAACCGGAGAGGGTTAAGAGTAGCATAGTGAAGAGAAGATATTTAGTTATTCAATTATGTGATCATTGTTGAGAGTGTCCACTAGTGAAAGTAGGATCCCTAGGCCTTGTTTCCAAGCATTGAAACACCGTTTTCCGTCTGTTCTGCTACATGTTTGCTTGCTGCCATATTTATTTCAGATTGCTATTATTTCTTATAACCATCCATATTGCTCGCATTTCACTATCTCTTCGCCGAAGTAGTGCACCTATATACCTGACAAGTATATTGGGTGTGTTGGGGATACAAGAGACTTCTTGTATCTTAATTGCAGGGTTGCTTGAGAGGGATATCTTTGACCTCTACCTCCCTGAGTTCGATAAACCTTGGGTGATGCACTTAAGGGAAACTTGCTACTGTTCTACAAACCTCTGCACTTGGAGGCCCAACACTGTCTACTAGAATAGAAGCGTACGTAGACATCAAGCTCTTTTCTGGCGCCGTTGCTGGGGAGGTAAGGTAAAAGGTACTCACATCCTCGGGTGTGAGTGCTCGGAATTATTTTCTTTAGGTTCTGCAATTTTATCTTTTTGTTTCTTGTTTTCACTAGTTAGGCTTATTTTTACTCGTTTCTTGTTTTATTTTCAGTAGTTAGGCTTAATGGAAAACAACAAAATTATGAGAGAGCTTTATAATATTTATCTTAAATTAGGACATGAAGTGTTTGAAGAGAAAATTTAAAAACCTATGGAACTTTATTTGCATGCTAGTGGCAATGTTATTAGTATGAATTCTTTGAACACCAATATTGCTAATGCTATGGAAAAGTCTAAGCTTGGGGAAGCTAGTTTTGATGAATATGATATTTTTTGTCCCCCGAGTTTTGAGGAGGAAATTTTCTTTGATGATACCTTGCCTCCAATATATGATGATTATAATGATTGTGGTATTCTAGTTCCACCTGTTTACAATGATGAATATGATATTTTCAGTCCACCTACTATTGAGGAAAAAATTAATTATGATTACAATATGCCTCCGATATTTAATGATTATGGTGATGAGAATAATAATGATAGCTATTTTGTTGAATTTGCTCCCACTACTATTAATAAGAATGACTATGCTTATGTGGAGAGTATTAATTCTTTTATGCATGTGGCTCATGATAAGAATGTTTTATATGATAGCTATATTGTTAATTTTATTCATGATGCTACTGAAGGTTATTATGAGAGAGGTAAACATGGTTTTATGCATCTTAACAATATTAAATTTCCATTCTTTATGTTGAAATTTTTGATGTTGCACTTCCTATGCTAGTGACTTTGTGCTTCGTTGACTTGTTTTTCTACAAGATTCTTTTTCATAGGAAGTGGGTTAGATTTAAATGTTTTTTATATTTGCTTCTTGATGCTCTCTTATTGTGCTTCAACTCTTGTTATTATGTGAGCATATTTTAAAAATCATTGTGCCTAGCTGAAAGGCATTAAAAGAAAAGCGCTTCCGGGAGACAACCCGTTTTATTTCTCCGTTTTCAACCCGTTTTCCGTCGTTTCTTTCTGTGTGCTTTGCACCTGGGTGTTGTGTATTTCCTTAGCAACCCTTTTGTATCTTTGTTGAGCCAAGTAAAGGCTCTAGTGGAATGTTGAAACTATATTTCGGATATCTGAACAGGAAACAAATTTCTCCTGCCCACGGTTAAAATCGTATAAAATCACAGAAAATCCCAAATGACCTGAGTTTTTTGTGTGTCATCCTGGGATATATACGCAAGTTTTCTTAGTTGACCACTTTTTGATTGGAGAAACAGAGGATTTTTGAAAAACAAATCATCTTTACCTGCTGTTCTGTTTTGACAGATTTCTGCTAATAATTGCATTTGCGTCTTACACTACCAAATTCCGCGCGATCAGGGACGTTTCAATACCGTTGCGGATGGCTCCAAACCGTCGCTAATGGTAATCCGCGATGGTTTGCTCGACGGAGTGAGAACGTCCCTGATCGACTGTCACGGACGATTTTGCGACGTTAATTTGAACGGGAGAACGTTGAGGATATCCGCAACGTTCAGAAAATCGTCGCGAGCATCTGGGCCGTCCGGTCCCGGCCCATTAAGCGGCAACGTTGTTTTTTGTTGCTGTCGGCTGACACATGGCAAAGGATTAACTGACGGCCGTTAGCGTAATCAGCTGACATCACAGTACATGCAGCTTACGTCATTACGATCGCAATGTTTTTTTCCGTCAAAAATAGATTTTGTTGAGGCCCCGTTTATGACGTCACCAATCCGTTCATGACGTCATAACCGCCGATCCCGTTCACGACGATTTTTGTTGTCGCGGCCTCGACCAATCATGTGAAACCATGTGGACGCCATTTGCGACGAACTTGCTAGCGTCGTGGTATGAGATTACGCAACGAGATGACGCCACGTGGAACAATCGTACGTCGCCGCGTGTTTTTTTTCGGCGACGATCTCCGGTCGTCGCGGGCTACACGGTGACGGATTTGTTTTCCGACCCAAAACGACGCCAGGTGGACCAAGTGCATGGTGTCACATGGCGCCTTTTCCGCGACGTTTCTGTTTCGTTGTGGAACTACCCAGTCATAAAACGACAAGTGGACCATGGGTACGGTACCACGTGGCACCTTTTTCGCGACGTTTTTATTTTTGTTGTGGAACTTTCCAACCGTAAAACGACACGTGGGCATGGCATACGGTACCTAATCCGGGTCTGTTTTTACGTTACGATACTACGACGTTTTTTTCGTGCGAGATGGGTGCTTAAATCATTGTTCGAATTGATCTGTCCATGTTCCATATTTAGAAAAGCAAACCACATAGCAGGCATCAAATACAGAAATTGCAACACTAGTGGTTTATTTTACAGAAAAGCAAACCAACATACAGAAATTCAGGTTTCAGCAACACGACCATAGTTTCAATTACCACATATGCGCTGAGCTAACTCCTCAAGCAGGGCAACTCCTTATTGTTGGCACGTTTTTAGCTCGTGTTGCACCTTCCGCATTTTTTCCATTTCAAATGCAAACCGGAGCCTCATTCGCTCAGATTCTACACTCGCCGCCCTCAAATCAGCAATTGTGTTGCGCATATTGGCATGCTCCCCTCTCTCAACATCAGTCTGCACTTGGTGTTCAGACTTTGAAATACTTGTTTCCACACGAGATTTCTTCGACAAAATATGCTTTCCACGATCCAGCATGACACCTAAAGTATCATCCTCATCCTCTGAAGCTGGTGTCGACATCATCCTTTTCTTTCTTGCCTATCAAGCATGCAAAGAAAATAGATGTAAGTATGTACAGAAAACACATGAAACTAGCAGGTGACCAGCAATGTACAGAAAATAGATGAAACTAACAGATGGCCAGCAATGTACAGAAAATATTTGAAAAATAGCAGATGACAATCAAACAAGCGTGTCTCTAATGACAAATGACCTAGGAGATGTCAAGCATGTCAGGAGCATAGATGGAAACCATGTTAAAATGACAACCACAGCCTTAATTAGCTTGCCAAAACGTCTTATGGTATGGAATAGATGAAGTAGCACAAAATATATGGCACGGTAGTAATCAAACTGTTCAACACAAGATAAGTAAGATGTGCCCTAGTTGTAGTTTTTTTAACTAAAGGGAGTTTTTATTGCCTAAAGAGTTTTAAGCATTACACCCTAGTTGTTGTGATATCATGGAAGAATGTTGAGCTGACGAATTAGGGAATAACCTGCAACTCATTGTCCTCACTGAATAGGGATTGGCATGACCTGTCTCCTTCACTGAAATCTGATTCCTCTTCATCATCATCCTCAGGATTGTACTCAGATCCAGAGTCTTCCTTCTTGATCTTTTTGGGTGTGAATATAGTAGGACATGAAAGAATACTTGCTAAAGACTTTACACCCAGTTGATGCATCCTTGCATTGTTTGCCATGATAGTTCTGGCACGCTCTTCTTCCATGGGGTGTAGTGGTGATCCTAACATGAATAAATAACACAAAGTAAACTCCAAATATAAACACTTGGTAAGAACCTAATACATCATAAAAAATTAAGGTACTCATCATGTAAGAACAGTTCAGTGTAAGTAATATAAATTCTGGTCGTAGATTCATAACTAAGACTGATAGGATCATAAACAAAGTGAGCTTAAACCTAATAGTATACAGGCTGGAAATAAGCAAACTTTTACCGTAGGAAAACAAAGCTGGATACTTCTATTTTTATTTTTATGCAAGATTAGCAAGAAGGTCCCCCTAACGATTTCCATTAAAAGAAACCATGCAGTCTTTTCTACTACGAAAGCAAATAATTAAAAAAAGGAGCATCAGGAGGGCAACACACTCATTTCCGCTACATATTTGTCAGAATTAACACATGGAAAGGCCTCTTTTTACCACTATACAAAGTTATAAATGCAAAGCCAATAACAAAGACGGATATAAGGAACCATCAATCATACAACTAAACAGGGAAACAATTTAGAGAGATTGATTACATCAAACATTAGCATGATAATTAAGAAGCATCGATCAAACAATTTAGAGAGATTAATTGCATCGAACATAAGAAGAATCAAGCATACAATTAAACAGACAACTAATTCAGAAAGATTAATTGCATCGAACATATGAAGAACCATCAATCTTACTGCGTTTCTCACCTTCAACCTTTACCCGTCTCGGCGTGGTTGCAGACATTGATGGTGAAGTTGCGGCGAGGTTGGAGACAAGGTGGCAGATCTGGACGTACGGCGAGGTGGCACACCAGCGAGCACATGAAGGAGGGGTTGGAGACGAGGTGGCAGATCTAGACGTACGGCGAGGTTAATGGCGAGGTGGCACACCAGCGAGAACACGAAGGCGAGGTTGGTGACGATGTGGCAGACAGGTGAGCACGACGGCGAGGTGGCACACCAGGGAACACACGACGGCGACGTTGGTGACGATGTGGGATACCGGTGAGCACGACGGCGTGGTGGCACACCAGGGAGCACACGACGGTGAGGTTGGTGACGATGTGGCAGACCGGTGAGCACGACTGCGAGGTGGTGGTCCTGGACGGTGACCTGGGCGGGGTGGGGGATCTCGACGGCGACGGCGGAGATCTGGCAAGCGAGCTATACGGCGATGTGTAAGAGGGGTGGGATCCGGTCTGGGAGGACGGGGACTGGAGGGGAGAAGGGGGAGTAGTCGATTCTTTGGGCGAGGGCCGAGGGGATAAGGGAGAGTTTCAAAATGATTACAGAAATGCCCTCCGCGATAAATTTTGACCGTTGTGTCGGGGGGGCTAAGAAGTAATATTCTTGTGCGAAATTTTTTGAGTGGGCTGTCCTGGCGCCAAATTTTTGGAGGGACACAAAATTTTGGCGGAAGTGCGGGAAACTATGCTAGCCGTCGGATGCTGATGGGTGGCTCAAACAAATTGACCATTTATGCAATAATTTACTAAAGGGACCCGATGGGTGGCTTAAACAAATTGACCATTTATGCAATAATTTACTAAAGGGACCTTGTGAGGAAATAAAGAAGTATTATGAAATAATTTTGGAGTTGAGGTCGTCGGGCATAAAACGCATTAGAATATGCAGAACGGTTCTATGTGAAAAGAACAGTAACTAAAGAATTACAGATAACTGAGTACTTGCAACACAACAGATACTATTAACTTAATTATAGAGTAGCAAAACACAATCACAGCACACACAGACGTGTCGACAAGTAAACACGACGAGTCGACGACGTAGCAGGTTACACATATGCTCTATAAGCACACTAGTTGCCGCGATGAAGGACAAGAACAACCGGACGCACCAGTGGGACGGACTCGTTCCAGAGGAGCAAAGGGTTGACATGGACACAGCACACTAGGGTGTCGTTCAGCCAGTAGAGGCAGCCGTGCAGATTTGCTCCCGAGCCATGCTCCCAAAGCCTGGCGTAGACCCCGCCGCCATCCTTGTCGTGGCCGATGATGAACATCCGCCGATCGGCGTACTTTGCGCCAAGTACGATGTGCGCGGCATTCCAAGCAGAGATATTTCCACCAGCGGTGAAGAACTGCACCATGTCGGAGAGGTCATAGCCGTCGGGGCGGACGTACTCCACTTGGTGTAAGTCCTTGAGCGGTTCCTCCCCGATCAGCTCGATGGTCGTCCGGGCCATGGCGCGCGCAGAGAGCACAAAGCTGACCTAGCTCTTGTGCTTTACACAAGCTATCTATTTGAGACGTGTTGATGAAGGGGGTGCATTTTGCAGAGGCCCTCCAAATGAACCGATCGGGTAATATAGCGACGGGGAGAGGCCGACCGGCGTATCACCAAACAACATTAATTGGTACCGAGGCCGGCCTTCACCATTGAATTTGCTGTCCAGGCGCAGCGATGACAACAAGCACACACAAACGGCCGGCCCGACTTCGACGCAGCAGTCCATAGCTAGCCATTTGTGTGTGCAACAGCAGAAGTGAGGCATGGGCATGCATGCACATGGCCGGGCACGCGCGCAGGCACCCATTAAGATCAAGACGCGATGGGTCACGCAGGCACAACACGCAGCGCACGGAGGCAAAGAGTGCATGTCTCGCGCGGCATACAGCTAGCTCGCCCAAAGTTTGCAGGCATGGCGTGCAACAACTAGCTAGCCCCAAAGCAGGCTCAACACGCATGTAGACAGAACTGTGGCGATGTCCCGTCTTTCCCATGCACTGTGACATGAAATTTTAAGGGGCCGAGCATGTCTCCTCCTGCACTCCTAAAGTCCACTCCTCCATTAGCTTCTCTCCTCCTCCACTCCTAAAGTCCACTCATCCATTAGCTTCTCTCGGCCTCCACTATGCACCAACGCCGACACGACGCGGCCGGACAAAGAGCTGCGGGTGACCACGCGCCTGCATCTGACGATACTCTGCTGATGGAGGAGAACGCGCACGCACTTATCCGCACAAACACTCCCGTGCCGGCTGCTTTACGCCTCCCGGAAGGTTGGACGACCAACACCATCTTCGTCCCGGTGGCGCCGTGTCTCTCCGGCCAGGCACTGGTCGACTACATCAACCAGTGCTACGATAACATACCGTGGAAGACGAGGCATCATGACCCCTAGGACGCCATGTCTTCGTTGTACTGGGACGATCAAGTGGAGCTGGAGTACTTAGGGCGGCTCCACTCCTACATCATCGACAGCAGCGTGCATTCCAGCGACACGGAGTGTTCCGACGAGGAGGAGGAGGAAGAGGACTCGCCCGAGACAGAGTGGCGCCGCTTGGCACCGCTAGAACCTGCCGCCCTGCCAGCAAACGCCTTCTTCCTCCCATGTAACCGCCCCATTTGCAGCTGGGCACTTGCACAGCCGGGAACCTGCCCGAACTATGGGTCCGAGGAGTGCCACCACCTAGTTTAGGCTTTTATTGACTGTAATTATTATTATCTTAATAAAGCTCCCTTCAGTGTGAATGTATTATCTTTATTTTGACTCAAGTTTGATTGAAACTCCCTAAATTTTAGCTCCGAAGGGGGTGTCCCAATTGTATATTTAGTTTGCCGGTGGTAGGCTTCTCATGCTCAAAGTCAACTTTTTCGTCTGCCCCTTCCATCGGAGTCGGAAGGGGTGTACCAATGGGATATTTTGTTTGGTTGTGTTAGGGTAGGCCATAGGTACATGGAGAACTAATATCTACCACTAGTTCTGATAAGACATTCGCTCAGGTTCGTCTGAAGGGGGAGTTTCGAGATGTAGTGGAAGAACCCTTCCTTTGTACAAGTGATGTCGGTGAAACCGGTCACACCTCTTATTAGGATCTTGGATCTCTCTCCGCCTCCAAACACACTTGTATAGACATGATTGGACCCCATCTAGGTTTTGTAGGGATTCCTATGCTCCGGAGCCCCCGCTTCAGCGAAACTCTCGCATGTTGACCGAATAGTCAACTTGTTCGTCTACCCTTTCCACCGGTGTCGGCTGGGGGTGTCCTAATGGAATATTTTGTTTGGTCGTGTTAGGGTAGGCTATAGGTAGATGGAAAACTAATATCTACCACATGTTCTCATAGTATTCCCTCGGGTTCGTCCGAAGGGGGAGTTTCAAGCTCTAAGTAGTCCTGGAACCTGCTAGAGAGAATCTGACGCCGGTGAAGCCCTAACACAAAGAGTGAGGGAAACTTGTTCATCCAAGGCCCATGCCACACTCTAACACACATGGTATGCCAAACCCTTGGTTCAGGTGGGATTCAGACGCTCTAGAACTCCTCTCCCGAAAAATCCTAGGCCCGGTGGAGAAAAAGATGAATTTGTCATTCTAGCCCCTCCACGAGAGCCGGAAGGGGATAGAAAAGTGGAATTGATTGCTTGGTTGTGTTAGGTTAGGCCCAAGGAACACCCAAGAAAATGGTAGGGCCCACCTCTTATCAAGATTCCCCCCCGTTTCGTCGGATCCGGGAGTTTCGGGCTCTGAGTAGTCCTAGAACCCGAGAGAGAGAATCTAACGCCGGTGAAGCCCTAACACAAAGAGTGAGGGAATCTTGTGCATCCAAGACCCATGCCACACTCTAACAAACATTTTATGTGATACCATAGGCTTGGGTCGGATTAACACGCTCCGGAGCTCCTCTCCGGAGAAACCCTAGGCCTGTTGGAGAAAAGGACGGAACTGCCGATTTAGCCCCTCTACGTGAGCCGGATGGGGGTAGCAAAGCGGAACTAATTGTTTCGTTCTGTTATGTTAATTAGGCACAAGGAACACCCAATACAATGTTAGGGCCCACCTATGTGCAAGATTGCCCCGTTCCTTCAGATCCAGGAGTTTCGGGCTATGAGTAGTAGCCCCTAGAACCAGCGAGAGATCGAGAATCTGACGCCGGTGAAGCCCTAACACAAAGAGTGAGGGAATCTTGGGCATCCAAGACCCATGCCACACTCTAACAGACATGTTATGTGATACCCTAGGCTTGGGTGGGATTAATACGCTCTGTATATCCTCTCCGGAGAAACCCTAGGCCCGTTGGAGAAAAGGACGGAACTGCCGATCTAGCCCCTATACGTGAGCCGGAAGGGGGTAGCAAAGTGGAACTAATTGCTTGGTTGTGTTAGGTTAGGCCCAAGGAACACCCAATACAATGTAGGGCCTACCTATTGGCAACATTCCCCCGTTCCTTTAGATCCGGGAGTTTCGGGCTCTGAGTAGTCCTTCAACCCATTAGAGAGAATCTGAGGTCGGTGAAGCCCTAACACAAAGAGTGAGGAGATCTTAGGAATCCAAGGCACGTTCCACAATATAACACACATGGTATGGAAAACCCTTGGTTTGGGTGGTATTCATATGCTCCGGAACCCCTCTCCGGAGAAACCCTAGCCCCGCTAGGGAAAAAGACGGAACTGCCGTTCTGGCCCCTCTACTTGAGCCGGAAGGGGGCAGCAAAGTGGAACTAATTGCTTGTTTGTGTTAGGTTAGTCCCACGTAACACCCAAGAACATGGTAGGGCCCACCTATAGGTATGATTCCCCCCCGTTCTGTGTCAGATACGGGAGTTTCGGGCTATATGAGTAGTCCTGGAACACACGAGAGAGAATCTGACGCCGGTGAAGCCATAACACAGAGAGTGAGGGAATATTGGGAATCCAGGACCCATGCCACACTCTAACACACATGTTATGGCATACTCTAGGCTTGGGTGGGATTCAGACGCTCCGGAGCTCCTCTCCGGAGAAACCCTAGGCCCGCTGGAAAAAAAGGACGGAACTGTCGTTCTGGACCCTCTACGTGAGCCGAAATTGGGTAGCAAGGTGTAACAAATTGCTTGGTTGTGTTGGTTTAGGCCCAAGGAACAACCAAGACAATGGTAGGGGCCACCTCTTGTCAAGATCCCCCCGTTCCGTCAGATCCGGAAGTTTTGGTCCCTGAGTAGTCCTGCAACAACTAGAGAGAATCTAACGCCGGTGAAACCCAAACACAAAGAGTGAGGGAATCTATTGCATACAAGACCCATTCCACACTCTAAAAAACATGTAATGTGATACCCTAGGTTTGGGTGGGATTAAGACGCTCCGGAGCTCCTCTCCGGAGAAACCCTAGGCCCGTTGGAGAAAAGGACGGAACTGCCGACATGGCCCCTCTACGTGAGCCGAAACGGGGTAGCAAAGCGGAACTAATTGCTTGGTTATGTTAGGTTAGGCCCAACTAACACCCAAGACAATGGTAGCGACCACCTCTTGGCAAGATTCACCCCGTTCCGTTAGATCCATAAGTTTCGGGCTATGAGTAGCCCTGGAACCCGCAAGAGAGAATCTAACGCCGGTGAAGCCCTAACACAAAGAGTGAGGGGATCTTGGGCATCGAAGACACATTCCACACTCTAAAAAACATTTTATGTGATACCCTAGGCTTGGGTGGGATTAAGACGCTTTGGAGCTCCTCTCCGGAGAAACCCTAGGCCCGTTGGAGAAAAGGACGGAACTACCGGTCTAGACCCCTCTGCGTGAGACGGAAGGGGTAGCAAAGTGGAGCAAATTATTTGGTTGTGTTAGGTTAGTCCCAAGGAACACCCAAGACAATGTAGGTCCCACCTCTTGGCAAGATTTCCCCCGTTTCGTTAGATCCGGGAGTTTCGTGCTTTGAGTAGCCCTAGAACCCGCGAGCGAGAATACGACGCTGGTGAAGCCATAACACAAACATTGAGGCAATATTGGTCATCGAAGACACATGCCACACTGTAAGACACGTGGTATGGAATACCCTAGGCTTGGGTGGGATTCATACGCTCTGAAGCTCCTCTACGGAGATACCCTAGGGCCGCTAAAGAAAAGGACGGAATTGTCGTTATAGACCCTATACGTGAGACGGAAAGGGGTAGCAAAGTGGAACTAATTGCTTGGTTGTGTTAGGTTAGGCCCAAATAACACCCAAGACAATGGTAGGGCCCATATCTTCGAAATATTCCCCCCGTCCAGTCAGATCCGGAAGTTTCGGGCTCTTAGTATCCTGGAACCCATTAGAGAGAATTTAACGTTGGTGAAGCCCTAACACAAAGAGTGAGGGAATCTTGGGCATCCAAGGCGCATTCCACACTCTAACACAAACAGTATGGAAAACTCTTGGTTTGGGTGGGATTCACACGCTCTAGAACCCCTCTCCGGAGAAACCCTAGGCCCGCTGGAGAAAAGGACAGAACTGTCGTTCTGGCCCCTCTATGTGAGACGAAAGGGGGTAACAAAGTGGAACTGATTGCTTGGATGTGTTAGGTTAGGACCAAGAAACACCCAAGAAAATGGTAGGGCCCACCTATTGGCAAAATCCCCCGTTCTCCGTCAGATCCGGGAGTTTCGGGCTATGAGTAGTCTTGGAACCCACGAGCTAGAATCTGACGCCGGTGAAGACATAACATAGAGAGTGAGGGAATATTGGGCATCCAATACCCATGCCACACTCTAACACACATGGTATGTAATACCCTAGGCTTGAGTGTGATTCAGACGCTCCAGAGCTCCTCTCCGGAGAAACCCTAGGCCCGCTGGAAAAAGGGCGGAACTGTCATTCTGGACCCTCTACGTGAGACGGAAGGGGGTAGAAAAAGGGTAACTAATTGCTTGGTGCTGTTGGGTTAGGACAAAGGGAACAACCAATACATTGGTAGGGCCCACCTCTTGGCAAGATCCCCCCATTTCGTTAGATCTGGGAGTTTCGGTCCCTGAGTAGTCATGCAACAACTAGAGAGAATCTCACGTCGGTGAAGCCCTAACACAAAGAGTGAGGAAATATTGGGCATCTAGGACCCATGCATGCAACAATCTAACACACATGGTATGGAATACCCTAGGCTTGGGTGGGATTCAGACGCTCCAGAGCTCCTCTCCGGAGAAACCCTAGGCCCGCTGGAAAAAAGGATGAAACTGCCGTTCTGGACCCTCTACGTGAGCCGGAAGGGGGTAGAAAAGTGGAACTAATTGCTTGGTTGTGTTAGGTTAGGCCCAAGGAACACCCAAGAGAATGGTATGGCCCACCTATTGGAAAGATCCCCCCCGGTTCTCCGTCAGATCCGGGCTATGAGTAGTCCTGGAACCCACAAGAGAGAATCTAACGTCGGTGAAGCCATAACACAGAGAGTGAGGGAATATTGGGCATCCAAGACCCATTCCACACTCTAACACACATGGTATGGAATACCCTAGGCTTGGGTGGGATTCAGACGCTCCAGAGCTCCTCTCCGGAGAAACCCTAGGCCCGTTGGAGAAAAAAGGACGGAATTGTTGTTCTCGACTCTACGTGAGCCGGAAGGGGGTAGCAAAGTGGAACTAATTGCTCGTTTGTGTTAGTTTAGGCCCAAGGAACAACCAAGACAATGGTACGGCCCACCTCTTGGAAAGATTCCCCCCGTTCCGTCAGATCCGGGAGTTTCGGGCTGTTTGTAGTCCTCGAACCCACGAGAAAGAATCTGACGCCGGTGAAGCCATAACACAGAGATTGAGGCAATCTTGGGAATCCAAGACCCATGTCAAACTCTAAAACAAATGGTATGACCCTCCCTAAGCTTGGGTGGGATTAATACACTCTAGAGCTCCTCTCCGGAGAAACCCTAGGCCCGTTGGAGAAAAAAGGATGGAACTGCTGTTCTGGACCCTCTACGTGAGCCGGAAAGGGGGTAGCAAAGTGTAACTAATTTCTTGGTTGTGTTAGGCCCAAGGAACACCCAAGACAATGGTAGGGCCCAACTCTTGGCATCCCCCCGTTCTCCGTCAGATCCGGGAGTTTTGGTCCGTGAGTAGTCCTGCAACAACTAGAGAGAATCTGACGCCGGTGAATTCCTAACACAAAGAGTGAGGGAATCTTGGGCTTCCAAGACCCATGACACACACTCTAACAAACATGTTACGTGATACCCTATGCTTGGGTGGTATTAAGACGCTCTGGAGCTCCTCTCGGGAGAAACCCTAGGCCCGTCGGAGAAAAGGATGGAACTGCCGATCTGGCCCCTCTACGTGAGCCGGAAAGGGGGTAGCAAAGTGGAAGTAATTGGTTGGTTGTGTTAGGTTAAGCCCAAGGAACACCCAAGAGAACGTTGGGTCCCACCTCTTGGCAAGATTCCCTAGTTCCGTCAGATCCAGGAGTTTCGGGCTCTGAGTAGCCTTGGAACCCGCGAGAGAGAATCCAACGCCGGTGAAGCCATAACATAGAGAGTGAGGAAATATTGGGCATCCAAGACCCATTCCACACTCTAACAAACATTATATGGCATACCCCAGGTTTGTGTGGGATTCACACGATCCGGAGCCTCTCTCCGGAGAAACCCTAGGGCCGCTGGAGAAAAGGACGGAACTGTCGTTTTGGACCCTCTATGAGACGGAAAGGTGGTAGCAAAGTGGAACTAATTCCTCGGTTGTGTTCGATTAGGCCCAAGGAACAAACAAGACAATGGTAGGTCCCACCTATTGGCGACATTCCCCCCGTTCCTTCAGAACCGGTAGTTTCGGTCTCTGAGTAGTCCTGGAACCCATTAGAGAAAATCCGACGCCGGTGAGCCCTAACACAAAAAGTGAGGGAATCTTGGGAATCCAAGGCTCATGCCACACTCTAACACACATGGTATGGCAAACCCTTATTTTGGGTGGGATTCAGACGGTCCGGAGTTGTTATAGTATTCCCTCGGGATCGTCCGAAGGGGGAGGGGGTTGAGGTGTACATATAGATCCTTCCTGCATTTATAGCAAGCGATGCAGGTGAAACCGGTCACACCTCGGGTTTGGATCCTGGATCTCTTCACCTCCTAGCACACTTGTATGGACATGATTTTACTCCATATAGCTTAGGAAGGATTCCTACTCCGGAGCCCCCTCTTCAACGAAACTCTGGCATGTGTTGACCGAAACTTTTTCGTTTACCCCTTCAACTGGCATTGGAAAGGGGGTAGACCAACTGATTTATTTCCTCACTTTGTTGGGGCATGTCGTACATACATAGAAAACCAAAATCTAGCACATGTTATAACAGGAATTGGAGCCCCTAGTGCAGATTTTGTGTTGAAAAAAGGGTCAAATTGAGACTAAAACAGGATTGAACCCCAAATTCCCCATTTGCTCATCTGCCCAGCTCGCAGACTGAAACATAATCGAACCCCAAATTCCCCATTTTCTCATCTTCCTAGCTCACAGACTGAAACAGGATCGAACCCCAAATTCCCCACTCTTCCCCACTGAATCCATAGATCCAGGGCAGTTATTCGCTGTCTCCTTCGTTGATGGTTGCCCGCCGCATGTTCCCGGAGGAGATGTTCCGGACTGGGGATCCCGCACTACGGCCGACTCAAGGCCGTTGCGTGCTCGCCCGCTCGCGTACAATGGAGAAGCTCGAGGAGAAGTGGCACGGTCGCGCGCTCGAGGTCACCATGGGAGGGCGTCGCCCTCCTTTGTCGCCTGAGGAAGTCCTGGCTGCGCTGGTCGTGCAATGCGCAGTCACCCTTAGGCAGGTGAAGGTGGATGTTAGCGCGCCGCCGGTGGACTTTCTCATTCGATTCCGTTCCGAGGAGGACTGCACCGTCGTGTTACATCTGTCCCGACGCGTCGTCACCGGTGGACCGCCGCTCAGATTTATTCGCTGGTGCCGTGGCAGCGGCGCCGAGCGATCTGAGCTACCGTATCTGACAAAGCTCACCTTCGAGCGGTTCCCGCGGCAGGCATGGGAGCCCGTTGCGGTGGAGAAGTTCGTCAACCATCTTGGCGGTGATCTGGTGCAGATGCATGTCCCGGTGGACAGCTGGTTCCTGTCGGTGGAGGCTTGGATGAAGCAGCCGAGCGCAGTCCCGAAGACCTACATTGTGGAGGTGCCAGAGCCGTACTTGCCGGCCACCATGCGCACCCCGACCTCGATGAGGACATTGGAACACACTATCCTCATCCATGTCTCGGAGGTCGTGGACCATGTCCCAGTCGTCTCGGACACTCCACTGTGGGACGATGACGAGGTCGACACCACACGCACGCACCAGTTCCCATTCTTCGGTGGGTGTGTGGATGGCAGTGGCCCTCCTCAGGTGTGGGACGGTGGCCACTGTTTTGGTGGGCACAACGGCAACGGATCTGCCGGAGGAGAATGATCTGTTGACTGAAGAAGATTGAGTTGTTGTTTGAACTGCTATCTGAAGATATCATTTGTCTTATGTTGCAGCTGCTATCTGTTGGGAGTCTGAATTGTGTGTTGTATCGTGCATCTCTAGTCAGTTTGAAAATGTTTGACTTATGTGGCGACTATTATCTGTTGTAATATGTTAGTTTGATCTCTAGTCAGTTTGAAAATGTTTGACTTATGTTGCGACTATTATCTGTTGTAATATGTCAGTTTGATCTCTAGTCAGTTTGAAAATGTTTGACTTATGTAGCGACTATTATCTGTTGTAATATGTCAGTTTGATCTCTAGTCAGTTTGAAAATGTTCGAGTTGTTGAATTTGAGTTGAATCTAAGGCTCCTAATGTTTGACCAATTAATGTTAATTCATGCAACAACAAAAAACAGCAGCAATGTATTTCATCTATAAATCATGGAAACAAATTCCAGGTATTACATATTGCACAAAATTACATTAATATGTAAAACAAACATATTTTTCGCGCACACAAACCAGAACACAAATAAGAACACTTATTATCAAGCGCTAAAAACACTTAAACAACTACTCCATGCGTATCCTTTTGCTCGTGCCCTCGTTGCCGCAGTGGCGCCATGAAGCTCTTTCTTCGCTCTTGCACCAGGGATGGATCTTCTCCAGCCATGTTGAACCTAAACTGTTTTTCAAGTCTCGGATCCTTCTGTATAGCTCGTAGCTGACATATCCGTCCATCGCTGCATAGTTGTGGCTTATTGGAGTCATCTTCCGTTCCCAATATTGGTGCAGGTATGATGGGAATCCAGACTTCATCTCGAGGTACCAACTGTCTATGATATTTCCTGCTAGAGTATCCATTCCAATATTTGGTACCCCTAATTCCAATTGGATGACATGGTGGTACTCTTGTGGCAGAAAGAAGCCTGATTGGGCAAGAGCCTTCTTGTCGCCCGTCGTGTCCACGCTTGCGAACGTGATCTTCTTTATTGAAAAGAAGTCTTGCAGCAACTTACGTCCATGATCTGTCTGCGGCGACCTGCACCAGTGGTACACGAGGACGTGGTTACACATGGAGATTTGCAAGACGGCGACGGAATTGGGTTTGTAAGCATGGCTACGTGTGTACTCAAGGTCGAAGCCCAAGAACTTGTGCTTTTCAGGCTGAAGCTATTGCACGAAATTGGCCAGGGCAGTCTCCAAGGCACGTTCCTCGTTAGTGTAAATCACCTCCAGCATGTTGCCGCTGTGGACAGGGAGGCTGATAACCTCCGTGGTTGGTCAGTAATCGTCCATGGCAAGTCTCCGCCGTGGGCTTGGAAGAAGAGTCGGGGAAGATGAAGTCTGGATTCGATGGGTTCGATGGGTTTGGAAGAAGAGTCAGGGAAGATGATGAACGGAAGGAGCGCAAATGGCAACTGCAAATGGCAACCGCCTAAACATCGATGGCGTGTGTGGAACGAAGGTGTGTGAACCCAAGCGAGTAGATGAACGAACGGGAAGCTAATGGCAACTGAAAACGAGGCAGAGTGCATATACACGTTCGTCACCATGGGTGGCCGTTTGACCTCCCTTGCAAATGACCGTTGTGTTCGCAGGAAGAGAGCAATTCGTTGGCTCGGTTTGGCTGAATTTGTTCGACTGATAGGTGGCCCTGACTTGTTGTGGCCCCGTTTGACAGTGACTAAATGTCACATCACTCTGTGTTTGACAAAGTCAGCCCACGGGAGAGCCATGCAGAGACATGCATGCGCACACGTCAGCAGGCCCAACAACCCTTGAAATTGCAGTCAGTATAAATGCCCCTCCTGCTTGCATCGCCCCCTCCCCCACCATTCCATCCCCAAATCTAGCAAAAAAACACTTTGCTCCGGCCCCCAACACCTCCCTCCTTCTCCCCCAACCTTCCGCGAGGAATGGAGGACGCCGTCGCATCATCTGCTATCGGCGCGGCCCATCATGTCGGTTGGACCTCATGTCCGGATCTGATGCAGGGGAATAACGCCGGCGCGGCATCTGCTGTCGTCGCCGCAGGTGCGGCCGGCCATGGCGGTTCACTGTCATCGCCTCCTCCGGTGGTGGAAGCACCGGGACTTCCTCTCCTGTCCGATCTGGGGGACCCCATGGGGGAGGTACCGGCGTTCGAGGAGGTCGTCTCCGACGAGGAGTCTGAGGTGCTTCCCTAAACATATATATCTAGCCCTAGTTTAGTGTTAAAGATCCAATGGTTTGAAGAGACATGCAAGCAAGTTGGATCTGGAGACAGGGATTCTACATATGCAACTGCGAACCCAGCGCCCCCTATTACCCAGCGGTCGGAACAGTGTAGTTGAAGTTTATTTCATAGAAAAAAATACACATTAAGCCTTGTAACTGACTGTTTGCCCGGGATTGAATCTATTCCCGGATCCGCTAATGATTTTAGGTCCTGGATTCTAGAGCTTGTAGAATAGAGCGATTGGTATATGAAAGTTAGGAATTAGCTATACATGATTTTGATGGCATTTTGTCTATCTGCAACTTCTATTGTCCATTAACTAGGAATTAGCTATACATGATTCGAATGTGGGCATAAATTCTAGGCTTGTTATTACATATTAAGTCCATTAACTAACTGCATATATGTGGTACCATTTATGTTCTGCTTAAATTTTTGTATGCTATTTAAGCAAATATTGATTTCGTTAGTTTATCAATGGCATGGTTATTTGATTTAAACTAGTGTTAGTCTGTGCATTTTAAAAATGACCTAGAACTGGAGTGTGGTGCTAACTTTTGTTTCATTTCTAATTTGAAGCATTCCGATGATGGCGTATCATCTGAAAAGGAGTCACGCGATGCTAAGAGAAGACATGTTCTTAGGAAGCTGCAGAATGGGCAGATTAGGTATCGTCGTCGTGTCGGCATGCTGTTCTGTCCCTTCTACTGCAAGAACATTGACACGATCATCGTCAGCATGATCCAGCATGCCAGCGGCATTGGACGCGGCTCGGAAAACCGCGTGCCCGCTGTTTGGGCCAAGCACGCTGCCTACGGTGTGTTCCTAAAGAAGTTGCTCGCGCGCAATATCCACTTAGGGCTCGCGCATCCCCATCTGAACCTCAATCACCAGGACAGGAATACTTGGAGGAGTTAGTAATGTTGTCGCTTGTGCCGAATGCATGAACTTAATTTGAATAGTTGTGCTACTAGCTAATGTTCTGGTTTGGACAAGTAGTATATGTAAGAACTTTATTAGTATTGTGGAAGAATTCCTCGTATGTAAGAATTTAAGTACTATATATGTAGTACTTCTATACTATGTTATTTCAGCCGATCGTGTTTTTAGGATGCCTAAATATGATATAACTTAGTAATAAGTGGATGTGTCACGTCCATTTAGTACTCGATCATGCCCAATAAGCCAATCCTTGTCGAAAACTCGTTGATCTGATGGATCAATGGTTTTTAATTCTTCATTTAATTATTAGAAAATAAAGAACTAATGGTAAGAATGCAAACTTTTTCGTATTAGCAAAGATTTACATTTTAAAAACCTTCAATTTATGAGACAACATGCCACAATTGGCAGCTATAGCTCATTGTACCCTAATTAACACATAGACCCTCGATTTTAAAAAATTCACATCCAAACCTAACATCTGCGCACCTAAATTACGACCGCTAACAGCCGCGCGCGCTAAAAAACGAAACGGTCTCACACGGGGTCCCACTCGTCAACGTCACAGCCGCGCGCGCGCTAAATCCTCACCGAAACAGCCTCACACGGGGTCCTACTCGTCAGTGTCACAGGCCGCCGCGCTCCCTCACCCACTCTCGGCTACTTCCCCGCTGAAAGGGATCACTTTTCCCTCCCTCCTCCAAAAAAACCCAGTGCCTCCACATCGCCCTCTGGGCGGCGGCTATCACGGCGACGCCCTACCTAGCTTCCCCGTCCTCACCGACGTCCTCAACCAATGATTGGTAAGTGCTGGTTGCCTCCCTTCCCTTCCTCAACCAAACGATTCGATCAAGTTTAGATGGCGGCGGATCTCGGGTAGATGCCGGCGGATGTAGGTTAGATGCTGGCGGCCATCGTCGTTGACGTGTTTTAGGTCACCACCAGCCATGGATTTAGCTCACGCTATCGTCACATGTATCTCGAAGATCACTTCCCCCACCCAGATGGAGATCCACCTGAACAAGTCCTTGGAGCTCGCAAGGCCCCCTGTTCTTCAGATCCCCAAGGTAAAACTAGCATATAAATTAGTATCTCCTTTTGCCTTCGTAGCTACTTGTTTGATTTTTCTTCTTTTCATATTTGGCTGTAGCACTCTAGTCGAGGTTGTAGCTTCTGCACCATGTCTCCTTATCCTTATGAAACTCGTAACTGGATGGAGGCGCGTGGCATTCTGGTTAATGGAGTTGGTAAAATTCCAACTCGGGAGGTAAATGTTCTACGATCTCATTAATTTTGTTTTGTGCTTATTAGTATGAGGCTACTTTTCTTATTTTCCATTGCTAAAAATCTGTGCTTGATACATGTGCCAATGATTAAACTGTGCACTCGGTCTTGATGAGATCATCGAGCATTTTACCTAGTGTTGTGTACAACCACATTGGTTCTGCATCTTCCTTGGTAAAATGTTCGATGATCTCATTAATTTTGTTTTGTGCTTATTAGTATGAGGCTACTTTCCTTGTTTTCAGTTGCTAAACATCTATGCTTTATACGTGTGCCAATGATTAAACTGTGCACGCGATCTTGTTGAGATCATCGAGCATTTTACCTAGTGTTGTATACAACCACATTGGTTCTGCATGTTCCTTGGTAAAATGTTCTACGATCTCATTAATTTTGTTTTGTGCTTATTAGTATGAGGCTACTTTTCTTGTTTTCCACTGCTAAACATCTGTGCTTGATACATGTGCCAATGATTAAAGTGTGCACTCGATCTTGATGAGATCATCGAGCATTTACCTAGTGTTGTGTACAACCATATTGGTTCTGCATCTTCCTTGGTAAATGTTCGATGATCTCATTAATTTTGTTTTGTGCTTATTAGTATGAGGCTACTTTTCTTGCTTTCCATTGCTTTTGGATCCATAGGAATGCTTTTGGATCCATAGGAATGCCTTTGGAATGTTCGATGATCCATAGGATTCTTTCCTAAGGAATACCTTTGGATCAAAGGAATTTCAACATCCACTATAATCTCTTTTTTACACTCATTCGCGTAGGTTCGAGGCAAGTTTCATGTGGTTCTATCCAAATGACTGTTTGGACAGTTTCCTCTGTTTTGTAATCCTATGTTTTGCACCTACAATCCTGTCAAATTCCTATGTTTTCTCGGTTCCTCTATTTTGTAATCCTATGATCCAAAGAAGCCCTTATACGTGTGCCAATGATTAAACTGTCTCTGCCAATGATTAATATGCAGCAATGTGTCTAGCAGTTTGGCTACTATAGCAAATAGCATGCAGAACAAGTTCAGTTGTGCCTCATTTTACTATAGTAGGTAAATCTGTCAGAATTATTGCGTGGCATTTGTATGTACCATGGTTGGCAATGAGGCTCACTATTACACTTTTATTTGTTTTGTTGCATGTGCCGATGATTAGACTGTGCTGATGGTTGGCCTTGTAGTTGATGATGTGCTAAACATGTATGAAGCCTTTTTTGTAGGGTTTGCGAACATGTGGTTGTGGCTTCAGAATGGATGGATCAATGGGAGAAGTGATGTGGAACAATTGCATGTGCCTTTGGAGAGCATTGGGGATGCTAAAAAGTGACGTGGAACCTATGGATGTGCCTTTGGAATGGATTGGTGACTAGGAAAAGTGACGTGGAACCTGTGGATGTGCCTTCGGAATGGGTGGATCCGTAGGAAAAAGTGACGTGAACCGTATCGATGAGAAACTATTTAGTTTATGATGTGCACCTGTTTAGATGCTGAGATGCACCTATTGTGATATGAACCCTATCGATGACATGAAACTATCTAATTAATGATGTGAGCCTGTTGTGATGATGGCGGGTAACCTTTGTGATGCTGGTGTGAACTGATGTTAATTCTAGTTATTATAATTCTAGTTGTTATAAATCTCCTTGTTGTGATGATGGCGGGTAACCTTTGTGATGCTGGTGTGAACTGGTGAACTGACAGCTGGGCCCGTGCAAAAAAACGTTAGGAACAACCGAGAGAGAGCGCGGTCGTTGCCGGTCAAAGTAGTCAAACATGGCAGGATGTGTGGGTCCGATGAAAATTCGCGACGTTCTACATGACCAAGACAGTTTCGTCGAAGGCAACTGGGATCTTAATGGGCTACTGGGCCGGAGATGAATATCCGCGACATAAAAGTAGCAAAAAGTCGGGCAAAACCAGTGTGCGACGGACCAAACAAATACGTCGAGAGCAAACTCCACTTTTTAGCCATTCGCGACGGAAACGCTCGACGTTATCAAAACTTTCCGCTCAAAACGTTCCGGATCGCACGGAATTTGGTAGTGTTAGTCTCTTTCTTTTGGTGTTCTTTTGAGAAAAAGAGCTTTAAAAAAGTTGTGACAGTAGCTAATGTGTTTATGAGTGTTAGGCTTGTGTTGAAACTGAACCATGTTAATTTATTATTTCGATTGCACTAACGTTGCTAATGAAGATTGTGAGAAGTTTGGTGTGAAGGATGTTTTCAAGGGTCAAGAGAAGAGGATGATATGATGTGATCAAGAAGAGTGAAAAGCCTAAGCTTGGGGATGCCCCGGTGGTACATCCCAATAAATTCCAAGAAGACTCAAGCGTCTAAGCTTGGGGATGCCCAAGGCATCCCCTTCTTCATCGACAAATTATCAGGTCACTTTTAGTGAAACTATATTTTTATTCGATCACATCGTATGTGCTTTACTTGTAGCGACTTTTGTTTTTTTGCTTTCAGTTTGTTTAGTTTTCTTTGCTTTAGTTTATGGTTGGATCTTATCATACTTGTGTGGGAGAGAGACACGCTCCGTTTTCATTGCTTAGAACACTCTAGTTTTCATTCTTACTGTTCTGTGAGTGTTCACTTTTTGCTAGTATTGTGTTTAGCCTTTGTTTTCACGCGTCTCTTATTCAGAGCTGTTATCTTTTGTAATTAGGTGGTTCTCATATGTGTGTTTGCTTGGAAATAGGAATGCTATTGTGATAGTTGGTATAGCGGAAAAGATTGCATGGTCTTGTAGATCACTAAACTGCTTCACTTAAATCATTGTTGTTGTTTTGAGATATTAATTTGCTTAATGGATAAACGGGGAGGACTAGTAAGTATAAACTTTTAATGGTTGGTCTAAGAAACTTGAAGTTGTGCCACACTTAAATTACCAGCTAATAGAAACAATGGTATATGATTGTTACGAGTGATACATTTCTGATAGGCCTTTTGTTACGCGCTACGGTCGGGGTAGCTAACAGTGACTTGTCACTGCTACGGACCCTCTTGGAGTGATTTGCAATTTTCCTTGTAAGATGATTTTCTTGCTGCAATATTTTAACTTTTGAGTCTATGTTGCGGTTCCTGGCACTTCCACCATCCCTATTTGCTAGCATCTTCGGTACTGTGCATTGCCCTTTCTCACATTGAGAGTTGGTGCATACTTTGCTAGTGCATCCAAATCCCGTGGGAGGACTTTTTTCTCCTACACATAAGACCATATATTCTTCCTCAAAACATCCACCATGCCTACCAATCATGGCATTTCCATATCGATTCCGAAATATATTGTTGCACAACATCCACCTCCATTATGTTACTTGATGATGAGCTTCATGGTTATTTATGCATACTGCTACACTGGCAGGAGCATGAAGTTATAGACATCAGAGATATTTCTTTATGAGTTATGAGTACTAAAAGTGTGATGATTCATTGTAATATAGGATGTTGCCCCTACCGGTGAGGATATATAAAAAATAAAAAAAATGAAAAAGCCCAAAAAGAAAAAAAAAAGGAAAGGGCCAAAGAGAGAATAAAGAGAGAGGGGGCGCATCACTATCCTTTATATACCACACTTGTGCTTCATTTTTAGCACCAATACTTCAGTTTGGAGAGAGTTTTCATATTATCATTCATTCATAACTATGTGGGGGAACTTGACATTATAGATCTTGGCTTGTATATTCCAATGATGAGCCTCGTCAAATGAGCTCCAGGTCTTCGTCAGCAAGCAAGGTGGATGCACCCCCACTAGTTCATTGGAGAGATTTCATACACTTATAGCTCTATGTGCATACGTTGTGTGGCAATCCCTACTCCTTGCATAGCTTTGGTTGTAAGACTTTCTCTTGTCTAATGACCACTTTCAGCTTTGTGAGCCTTTCTTCCATTGACCTTCCAAACCCCCCATAATGTTCTCGTTGACATAACATCCCGGTGCCAGGGACCAACGCAGAACACTTGCTTGTTTTTAGTGCGCAAATAGTTTAAGATTCAAGCATTGCATCGTGTGGAAACCTTGGCTTGATCCTAACAGGGGTTGTGAAGATCATTTGACGTGCATGATATTGTTGTTCTTGAAAGCTTAAATCATCTATAATAAACTTTGCACGGTTGATAGTCTTTTAGTATTGATTCGTTAAAAGTTTTGCATCTTTCTTCTTATTTTTTTATGCATTACTTGTTGATATAAAATATAGATCACATCTTTAGTTCATTTGATCCTAGTTTACGTGCTCTACTTTACATATTATGATCAAGATTGTGTGGTAGCATGTCACCTCAGAATTTTTTTTTTATCGTTTACCTACTCGAGGACGAGTAGGAACTAAGCTTGGGGATGCTTGATACATCTCCAACATATCTATAATTTCGGATGTTCCATGTTGATATTATGCCAATTGCTACATTTTTCTCCCTTCTTTATGTCATTTTTATCAATTTTCTGGGACTAACCTATTAACAAGATGCCAAGTGCCAGTTCCCTGTTTTCTGCTGTTTTTGATTTCAGAAAGGTTGTTCTGGAAATATTCTCGGCATTGGACCCCATGAATCCCGACGTACCTATTTTCCCCGGATGCATCCAGAAGTCTCAAAGAGCCCTGGAGGGGGCCACAGGGTGGCCACGCCATAGGGTGGCGCGGGCCCTCCTGGCCACGCCACCTGGCGGTGTGGGACCCCTGGCCACCCCCCGGCATTGCCCTTTCGCCTATTTATACTCCCCCGAGGGAAAACCCTAGAGGAATCGGCAAAATTCCATGAAACCTTCCACAACCGCCGTCATCGCCAACCCAAGTTTCGGGGGACATATCTCTGTTCGGGCACCCTGTCGGGACGGGGAAGTGCCCGAGGAAGCCATCTCCATCGACTCCACCGCCATCTCCATCGCTGTTGCTGTCTCCTATGATGAGGAGGGAGTAGTTCTCCCCCGAGGCTGAGGGCTCTACGGTAGCTATGTGGTTCATCTCTCTCACATGGTGTGATCTATATGTGATCATGAGCTTTGTAATCTAATTGAATAAGTATATGTTACTCTTCAGCTTGTGATCCTCAAGTGTTTTATTAATATGAACTTTGGAGTCACCTTGTCTCGCGGTGTGAAAGTGACAGTGTGCACATCATGTGTGTCTCCTATATGAATTGTGGTGTTTGTCTAGTACCTTCTAGGGCGCTCATAGTGACAGCGTGGGGTTAACTAGACATGGGAATGCTTTTTTGCATCCCTATGCAATGATTAGTCTTTGTTATCCAACCGGAGAGGGTTAAGAGTAGCATAGTGAAGAGAAGATATTTAGTTATTCAATTATGTGATCATTGTTGAGAGTGTCCACTAGTGAAAGTAGGATCCCTAGGCCTTCTTTCCAAGCATTGAAACACCTGTTTTCCGCCTGTTCTGCTACATGTTTGCTTGCTGCCATATTTATTTCAGATTGCTATTATTACTTATAACCATCCACATTACTCGCATTTCACTATCTCTTTGCCGAACTAGTGCACCTATATACCTGACAAGTATATTGGGTGTGTTGGGGACACAAGAGACTTCTTGTATCTTAATTGCAGGGTTGCTTGAGAGGGATATCTTTGACCTCTACCTCCCTGAGTTTGATAAACCTTGGGTGATCCACTTAAGGGAAACTTGCTGTTGTTCTACAAACCTCTGCACCTGGAGGCCCAACACTGTCTACAAGAATAGAAGCGTACATAGACATCAGGTGCTTGTTGGGAAAAGAAACTGCTGCTTGAGGTAGAATTTTTAACAGTGCAAGTAGAAGCTTGTATAGACTGTGGCTAGACGTTTTCATATCATGCTAGATGTTATTTTATTCTAAAGCCTTGTGGTTATTTAGTAGCATGATTAGCCTCAAATAGCTGAGAGTGTTTAATGTGCCATTGAAATAATCATGAGTTGTTCTTGTCATATTGAAGCATAAATTTGTGGTGTTCTCCTTTGAATATTTTATTTGGTTGACTTGGCGCATGTGATGTCTACGCACGCTTCTATTCTTGTAGACAGTGTTGGTCCTCCAAGTGCAGAGGTTTGTAGAGCAACAACAAGTTTCCCTTAAGTGGATCACCCAAGGTTTATTGAACTCAGGGAGGTTGAGATCAAAGATATCCCTCTCAAGCAACCCTACAATTAAGATACAAGAAGTCTCTTGTGTCCCCAACACACCCAATATACTTATCAGGTATATAGGTGCACTAGTTCAGCGAAGAGATAGCGAAATGCGAGTAATATGGATGGTTATAAGTAATAATAGCAATCTGAAATAAATATGGCAGCAATCAAACATGTAGCAGAACAGGCGGAAAACGGTGTTTCAATGCTTAGAAACAAGGCCTAGGGATCCTACTTTCACTAGTGGACACTCTCAACAATGATCACATAATTGAATAACTAAATATCTTCTCTTCACTATGCTACTCTTAACCCTCTCCGGTTGGATAACGAACACTAATCATAGCGTAGGTCTGCAAAAAGCATTCCTTTAAGTAAGCATTCCCATGTCTAGTTAACCCCATGCTATCACTATGAGCGCCCTAGAAGTTACTAGACAAACACCACAATTCATAAAGGAGACACACACGATGTGCACACTGTCACCTTCACAACGCGTGACAAGGTGACTCCAAACTTCATATTAATAGAACACTTGAGTAGCACAAGATGAACAATAACATCTACTTATTCAACTAGATTACAAAGCTCGCGATCACATATAGATCACACCATGGGAGAGAGAGATGAACCACATAGCTACCGTAAAGCCCTCAGCCTTGGGGGAGAACTACTCCCTCCTCATCATAGGAGACAACAACGACGATGGAGATGGCGGTGGAGTCGGTGGAGATGGCTTCCGGGGGCACTTACCCGTCCCGTAAGGGTGCCAGAACAAAGATCTGTCCCCCGAAACTTGGGTTGACGATGACGGCGGCTGCGGAAGGTTTCGTGGAATTTCGCCGATTCTAGGGTTCATGCATCGGGGAGTGTATATAGGCGAAAGGGCGATGCCGGGGGTTGGCCAGGGGACTCACACCACCAGGTGGCGCCACCAGGGGGACCCGCGCCACCTATGGTGTGGCCACCCTGTGGCCCCCCTCCAGTGCTCTTCGGGACTTCTGGATGCGTGCGGGATTTCTAAGACTTCCGAGCTTCGAATTTTCCAATTCCTAGAATATTTCTAGAACAATTTTTCTGAAACTAAAAACAACAGAAAACAGGGAACTGGCTCTGTGGCATCTTGTCGATAGGCTAGTCCAGAAAATCAATAAAAATGACATAAAGTGTATAGCAAACATGTGGGAAATAACATGGAACATCGGAATTTAGGGATACGTTTATGACGCATCAGAATGCTCACACCATGTTTATGACTATGAACCAGTCAACAATAGCCTCCATGATCATTTAGTTTTTGAACTTGTGGTGCCACTTATGCTTTTATTAATGATGTATATGTCTCTATGCATGATTATGGCTCTTATGCTCTCTTGATTTGTCGCTCCCAGTCTTTTGCTAGCCTCCACATGTACTGAGTATGAGCTCTACTCGTGCACCCAACTCTCCAAAAACCAAAGTTTTCCCGTTGTGTCCACCATACCTACCTACATGTGGTAATTAACCGCCACTCCAAAGTAAATTTCTCATGTGTTACCTTTAAAACTTTCAAAAATTCTCCTATTTTGTGCTCCTGTTTTAGCTCATGAGGATGTAAATAGAGAATCTTTATCTCACTTGTTGATTGGACTTTCACACCTTGGACTAGTGGCTTCATCCGCTTATCCAATGATAGAAGAGCTGGCAGCAGGGTGCCCAACCCCAAATTAATAATACAAATTCTCTTCACTATTTTTACCCCTGATTTATCAGTCAAAGCATAATTGTGTAAACAAAAGAGAAAGAGGGATGACCTTCTACCCAGATGCGTCCTTCTATGGGTTCCGCTCTTGTGAAGTCTAGTTGGCTTGTGACGTACTGCATTTTCTGTTTACCATTAGTTGACATAAGCATACACCTCTCTTAAAAATGTTTTCAATACCTTTGTTTAATAAAATAAAAGATCTAGCACATGAGTGATCCATGCTTCCCTCTGCCAATGGACTTTCTTTTACTTTTATGTTGAGTCTCCATCTTCTAACTTTATGCACAGTTGAGGGAGCATAGTTGCCATTCTGAGTTTTATATGCATTTGTCCCAGAAACATTATTAATTGATTCATGATGTGTTATTGCTTGTTCTCTAATTATTTGTTCTAGTCTTCCTCATGAACTTTGAAGGTGTCCTGGCATTTATGTTTTGCCCCACTCTTAAGGACTAGCGAAAGATCACTTTGACATGTTTTCTCTATACTTGAAACATACGTATATATTTTGTTGCATTGTTATTCATGATCTTTTATTTATGTTACTTCTCATGATGCAAGGTGATTGCTATGCTTTATTATTAAAATTCTATTTATCATGCTTGTGTTGAAGTTCTATGATCGGAGCTTACTTATGCTTTTACATTATTGATGATCAAGTTTATGTTGGTAGCATGTCACCTCAGAAATTATGTGTTTTTATCGTTTACCTACTCGAGGACGAGTAGGAACTAAGCTTGGGGATGTTGATACGTCATAAACGTATCCTTAATTTCTGATGTTCCATGTAGTTTTCTTATTGTTTCCCACATGTTTGCTATACACTTTAAGTCATTTTTATCGATTTTACGGACTAACCTATTGACAAGATGCCACAGAGCCAGTTCCTTGTTTTCTGCTGTTTTTAATTTCAGAAAAGTTGTTCTCGAAATATTCTCGGAATTGGAAAATTCGAAGTCCGGAAGTCTTAGAATTCCCGAAGGTTCCACAGAGTCCCGAAGAGACCCGGAGGGGGGCACAGGGGGCCCACACCATAGGGCGGCGCCCCCTGGCCACGCCATGGGGTGGTGTGGGGCCTCACGGCCTCCACCGCCTTTGCCCTTTCGCCTATGTATTTCCCTCGACACGTAAACCCTAAATATATACCACTTCGTCCCGAAAAACACCAAAGGCCGCCGTCATCGTCATCCTGAGATCGGGAGGGTTCTGGAGATCTCCCCGGCACCCTGCCGGGAGGGGGAATTCATCACCGGAGGGGTCTACAACACCATGCCCTCCTCCGAAGTGATGTGCGAGTAGTTCATCCATGGAATACGGGTCCATAGCAGTGGCTAGATGGTTGTCTTCTCCACTTTGTACATCATGTTTAGATCTCATGAGCTGCCTCACATGATCGAGATCATCTTATCAGGGATCTGATGAATGTTGAATGATATGTCTTCTGATTATCAATCCATCATGTTATCTTCATGCTTATGTTATTTATGATCTTGCATGCTCTCCATTGTTAGTAGATTCTCTGGCCAAGTAGATGCTAGTAACTCCAAGAGGGAATATTTATGCTCGATAGTGGGTTCATGCCTCCTTTGCATCTGTGCTCGAGTGACAGAAACGTGACGGATGGAGGATGTGTTTTTGCCATTAGGGAGAAAACAACGGTGTTTACCTTGTTTAGATTGTTTACATTACACACTTTGCTTACTGCGATAATCTGTTTCTAGCAACTTAATACCCAACGTTTGTTCAGATGATATTTGGAGGGTGGATTATTAGACATAGATGCAGTTGGATGACGGTCTATGTATTGTGTTGTAATGCCCGCATGAATCACCTAGTAATCTTTACGTCTTGCATATGCACTACGGTGCAACCTTCATTTCTTTCAATTGCCCAGCTGTAATTTTTCCACGACGCATGTTATTTATCTTTCACGGAGAGACACCACTAGTGAACTATGGACCCCGGTCCATTTTCCTCATACTGATAAAACACATACTACTTTCATACTGCTGCTACTGCTTTCATACAACTTTCATACTGTTCCTACTGTTTTCCACACCATACGTTTAACCTCTTTGTGTTCAGCAAAACTGGTGAGATTGACAACCTCATTGCTTCGTTGGGGCAAAGTGATTTGATTGTGTTGTGTAGGCTCCACGTTGCTGCTGAACCGGTAGTGCGTCCTGCCACCTCAGCTGCATCAACCTTCATAGATTGCTTGTCCACCTAATGGCCGATTCAACCTTGGTTTCTTTTTTGAGGGAAAACGTGCCGCTGCACTCTTCACAACCTTTCTCTTGGGGTTTACCAACGAGGGAGTCAAGGCACCATCAATGCTTATGAGTTATTCTCTTGTTATTGAACCTTTTGATTGTTGTGGATTTGACTTTATGGGTTTGTTTCCTCCTCATATTTTTTTGTTGTTGATTATGCTACTAAATGGGTAGAAGCTATACCTACAAAAGGTGATGATGGTGAAACCACATTTAAAATGCTTAAAGATGTTATTTTCCCTAGGTTTGGTGTGCCTAGATATCTTATGACTGATGGAGGTTCTCACTTTATTCATGGTGGTTTTAGAAAAACCCTTGCTAAATATGATGTTAATGATAGAATTGCTTCATCTTATCATCCTCAAACTAGTGGGAAAGTAAATCTATCTTGCAAAAAACTATTAATAAATCTAGAAAAAATTGGTCTGATAAGTTAAATGATGCTTTATGGGCTTATAGAACTGCTTATTAAAATCATATGGGGATGTCTCCTTTTAAAATGGTTTATGGAAAAACTTGTCACTTTCCTTTAGAATTAGAACACAAAGATTATTGGGCAGTCAGAGAACTTAATAAAGATTTTAAACTTACTGGTAAGAAAAGAATGCATGATTTGAGTTCTCTGGATGAATGGAGAAGTGAAGCTTATGAAAATGCTAGACTCTTTAAAGAGAATGTTAAAAAATGGCATGATAGGAGAATTCTTAAAAGAGAGTTTCATGTTGGTGAGAAAGTTCTATTGTTTAGGTCTCGTCTCAGATTTTTTGCAGGAAAATTACTCTCAAGATGGGAAGGACCTTATGTTATTGAAGAGGTGTATCGTTCGGGTGCAATTAAAATTGCTTCCCTCAAAGATAATACTACACAAGTGGTGAATGGGCAAAGACTCAAACATTGTATTTCCGGAGATTCTTATGGTGAAGATGTTGATACTATCCAAGTGGTGACCCCGGAAGAGTTTATTACATAGAAGATTCCAGAAACTACAGAGTCCATTTTAGAATAGGTAACAGTTCTGTTAAGACAAAGTTCATGTATCGCTTTCCAACTTATATTTTTATCATTTATGGAAAATATGAAAAATATTGAGTCGAAGAAGGGTAGGAGGCGGTGCCCGAGGGCCCACCCTGCTACTTGTGATGGCGACCGTTGGAAACCCCAAGAAGAGGGTGTGATGAGCAAGCGGCAAGAATTACCCTCAATTAAGAACCAATGGTATCAATCTAGTAGGAGGAAGATGATCTCAAGAAGGTTGATGCCACTGACGGTGGTGCTGGCGCTTCACCGGTGTCAGCAACAACGTGGAACCTGTACACAACACAATCCAAATACTTTGTCCCAATGGTATAGTGAGGTTGTCAATCTCACCGGTCTTGCTGAAAACAAAGATTAGACGTATAGTGTGGAAAATGATGTATGCTTGCAGTAAGTAAAGAAAGCAGGAAATAAATTGGGGTTTGTTTAACAGTGTGGAAAAATGGACCGGGGTTCATAGGATCACTAGTGGTGTCTCTCCATAAAAGATAGCATGTTGGGTGAACAAATTACAGCTGGGCAATTGACAAATAGAGGTTGCACCGTAGTGCACATATATGGCATGAAGACTATTATGATATTTAGTGCGGGCATTACAACAATATACATAGACCGAAATCCATCTGCATCTATGACTAATAATCCACCCTGAGGTTATCATCCGAACCCCTTTAGGTATTAAGTTGCAAGAAATAGACAACTGCATTAAACAAAGTGTGTAATGTAAGCAATGATTATGCACGCGGGCACTCTCACCGTTGTTTTCTCCCTAATGGCACTAGCACATCCTCCCCCTTCATGTTTCTGTCACTCGAGCAAGGCGATGAGGAGGCACGAACCCACTATCGAGCATAAATACTCCCTCTTGGAGTCACTATCAACTACTTGGCGAGAGCAACCACTAGCAGCGAAAATCATGCAAGATCACAAATAGCATATGCAAATAAAGACTATAATCAACTTGGCATAAGTTCAATATTCATCGCATCCCAGCAAACACATCATATAGAATTACATAACATCAATCTCGATCATGATAGGCAGCTCACAAGATCTAAAAATGGAGGCATATGAGAAGAAGAAAACCATCTATCTACAGCTACGAACCCGTAGTCCAAGGATGAACTACTCACGCATCACTCCGAAGGCAGGTATGGTGATATAGAAGCCTCCGGTGATGATCTCCTCTCCGGCAGGGTGCCAGAAACAGCTTCAGAACCCCCCCCCGATCTAGGGTTGATGGTGACGGCGGCTGCGGAACTTTTTGGGGATTTTTTATAAGGTGTTTAGGGTTTTCCATCCGGGGGGATTAAATAGGCGAAAGGGCAAAGGCGGTGGAGCTCCAGGGGCCCCACACGCATAGCTGGCGCGGCCAGGGGGCACGCCACCCTATGGTGTGGCCCCCTGGTGCCCGTCTTCGACTCTTCTTCAGTGTTCTGGATGCTTCCGGGGAAAATAGGCACTTCGGGCTTTGTGGGGTCCAATTCCGAGAATGTTTCCAGAACAACTTTTCTGAAACCAAAAACTGCAGAAAACAGGGAACTGGCACTTGGCATCTTGTTAATAGGTTAGTCCCGGAAAACGTATAAAAATGCTATAAATAAGGGAGAAAACATGTAGCAATTGACAAAATATGATCATGGAGCATCAGAAGTTATAGATACGTTGGAGACGTATAACACCCCTAGCCGCGCCAGCCTATGGTGTGGGCGCCTCAGAGCCCCTCTCCGACCTGTTTCCGCACTGCACCTTCATTTTGTTACTTATATTTTTGCTATATAATCCCCCGGATCCTCCAGGTCCATATATCGTTTTCTGGTCGTGTTTATGTTTCGACTTGTTTCTGCCAGGATTGTTTTCAGTTTTAGAAGCACCATGGTCTCCGCCAACAACAACAAGGGGAAGGAGCCTATGCAAGATGATCTCCAAGGCCCCAAGCTGGATGAGGAGATCGACAGTGAAGCTGAAGGATATGTAGAAGAAGACTCGCGTGTGTACCCACACGCCATCGTCTCAAGCATTGGAGTGGTAGCAAAACGCTTCAAGCAAACAGCAAGGATGAGCACTGGAGGGAAGGCCCCACGTCACTGCTAATCTAGTTGATCTTGTTTTAGTTTCCAATTTTTGTTATATGGTTGATCTTGTTATTAGTATTGGTATCAATATTGGAGCATCAAGTTAATCTAGTTGGTTTTGGCAAACTTAGCATTGGTCGGTAGAAACAATACTTGGAGTCTTAAGTAGAAAAGAAGGAGTTGTATGTAGATATATTATTCCATGATCTTTCTTTCTTGCTGGCTCATAAGCTTAGTATTCTCAAGTTAATATTGTTTCTACTTCCAAGGAAGATTGCATGATTGGTTCTATCATATGTATATTTGTTTGTTTTCCCTCAACTCTTATGCTTGCTACCCAGCCTTGCTAGCAAAAAACATGTACTAAGAGGGAATGCTTCTCATGCATCCAAACTATAAGCCTTAAAACTATGCCATTTGTGCCCACCATACCTACCTATATGTGGTATTTAACTGCCACTCCAAGTAAATTGTTTGTGTGCTACCTTTAAAACATTCAAAATTGTTCCTGTTTTGTGCCCCTGTTTTAGCTCATGAGGACGTAAATAGAGAATCTTTATCTCACTTATTGATTGGACTTTACACATCTGGACTAGTGGCTTCATCCGCTTATCCAAATGATAGAAGAGCTGGCAGCGGGGTCCCCAGCCCCAAAATTGGTTACTATTAAATTCTCTTCACTATTTTTGGCCCTGATTTATCAGTCAAAGCATGATTGTGTTAAAAAAAGAGAAGAGGGATGATGTGTTGATTTCAGTTAGCGTCCTTCAATGAGAGACGCTCTTGTAAGGTCTAGTTGGCTTGTGACGTACTGTATTTTCTGTTTGCCATTCGTTGACATAAACATAAACCACTCTCAAAATTTGTTTTTAATACCTCTGTTTATCAAATATAAACCTCTAGCACATGACTTAATATTTGCTTCCCTCTGTGAAGGGCCTATCTTTTACCTTTATTTTGAGTCAGTAAACCTACTAGTTTCTGTCTTAAGCAAGCATTTGCTTTGTTGTGATCCATCCATCTATATGTTGATTTACTCAATCATGTCTTTTATCCTTCCTTGTTTAGTATAATGTTGTTATGTGAATGAATACCACTTTCAAAGTTATCAATGAATGCAAAGAGACTGTTACGATTGAGCATGTTAAACTCTGCAATATAAGCTCTAATATAAAGACTCTCGTTGAAAGGTAAGTACAATATGTTAATTGTTCTCTGACCAAGAATGAAGTTTGCCTTCATAAATTATGATTTCCTTTTTGCACCTTTATTGTGATTCCCTCTACTTGTTTTAAGTTAAATTATATTAGAGGAAGTTGCTGTCTAGAATGACTTGTGTATTGATATATGTGATGTTTCTTGTCCGTATTATATTTATCGACACCTCACTCCATAAACATGTGGTCATGTTTACCGAGTTCAGTTTCGCTTGGGGACAAGCGAGGTCTGAGCTTGTGGGGAGTTGATACGTCCATTTTGCATCACTATTTTATATTGTGATTTTCTGTTATTCATCGATATATTTCGTATTATGATGCATTACTTATGTTATTTCATCTTATTTTGCATGTTTAATAATTATTGGAGAATAAACACCGGGACCAGAAATCTGGTAGAAAAAGCACCGTCAAGATACCCTATTTCAGAAGATCAGAAGAAGAAGAAGGGGGGCATCGAAGGAGTCTTAGAAATCCAAAAGAGGGAGCCAACCACGAGGAGACCCGGAGGGGGCCACCAGGAGCCCACACCACTAGGGGGCGCGCCCTCTCCCTTGGCCGCGCCTGGGGGTGGTGTGGCCACCCTGGCCCACCTCTGGCCGTCTCCTTTCGCGTACTTGAACCCCAGGGAGCCCTAAGCCTCACAGAACCATCAAGGAACTATTCCGCCGCCTCCTCGGGGCGGAAAACACAGAGAGAGAATAGCTCTCCGGCAGGGAGAAATCTACCGGGGAAATTACTCCCCGCAGAGAGGAAATCGTCACCATCGTCACCGTCGTCGCTCCGGGCAGCATCAAGATCATCATTGTCCTCACCACGACCAGCACCATCACCCTCACAATCCACCTTGATCTCGTTGTTACCGGCCGACAAAGCATCGGAGGATGACGAGTACATGAGGATGTTCTTGTAAAAATATTAATGGGAGCTATCCGCCATGGTCTTCGTTGAAGAAGTGGCAAATTCGTACCTTTGCATGGGAGGGGAAACAAACAAACACTTTGTGAGCAGCGTTGTCCGCATTCCGAGGCGAGTTGCAGGGCCACAAGCAACCCTGTCAGCGATGTGGAGGACACCAATACGATTGCGACGCTGTGGGCGGCGGCCGAGGATGGCCAAGAAGAGCGGTTTGTGGTAGGGTGAGTGGAGAAGAGGGCGACGGCCAAATCTTCGTGGGGGCGAGAGAGACGAGGAGGCTGGAGAGGAAATGTGTGGAGAGATGTTGTGCCATAGCTGGGCGGGGCATGAATGGACTAGGTGAGTACATAGTGCTCCATGCACGTATAGTGCCGACGCAAAGCTGGCCTACATTTGGACCGATATGGGGTCGGACACCCGTCCGTTTGCATCGTTCTGTTGGAGTGTTTTTTGGCAACTATGGATGGAAAGGACGCGACGGAACTCATGTGTCGTCCCATTGGATTTGGTCTAAGGTCACCTTTTACAGCTCGATCGTCCGACGGAAGGAGGACACGAATTTTGATGTATGGAGGACCATTTGGCGAGTGCGAGGGACGCGCGAGCCACCATCGTAGACATCCTTGTGACACGGTTAAGAAAAACGCGATATCGGGTTGATGAATAGAGCTAGCCAATGCGGGGAGTGAGTGAATGTGACGCCGAGAGAGACGGACGAACGGATTAACCTATATGAATGGGATTTTTAGTAGTGCTTCTACTTTTCCCCTTGCCCCATTTAAGATTCGAGAGGAGAGCTCCACGTCCTTTGTCCCTAGGCTATACCGAAGCCCTCATCAGCGACGTTGCCGTTCGAAGATGGTGGAGGGAAGGTGCAGGTCATTCTGCTTGTGCAGTATGTTTAGATGTTGCCCCCGTGTGGTGTTTTGGAGTAGGTTATCGGACCCCATCGGCTGGATCCGGTGCACCCTCGCATGGGTTCTCTTTGCTTCCATCCTCTTCTTGATGCAGTGGTGGGTGGAGGAGATCGAGGGAGGCATCTCCGTCAATAAAGCCGCCCTACCCTCTTGCTGCCTGGTGTGACGCTGGCGAGCGCCGACCATACTGCGGTGTCCAGCTTTGGTGCCAAGCTCCCATGGTTGGAGACGTACCGGGGGACCAGAAATCGAAGGCGGCCTTTCCAATAAGCTCATGGTTCTCGGTGGATCTAGTGGCGATGGTTGGAGTCCGGAATCCCTCGTTGGGGATCTCTCTTCTCTGGCCTGCTGCTGCTTTGATCTTCGTCACGGGAGCATGATACATCATAAATGTATCTATAATTTCTGATGTGCCATGTTGTTTTCATGCCATATGATACAAGTTTTCCCTATACTTTATGTCATTTTAATCGATTTCCCGCGCCTAACCTATTGACAAGATGTCATAGAGTCGGTTCTTGTTTTCTGATGTTTTTAGTTTCAAAAAAAGTTGATCTAGAAATATTCTCAGAATAGGAAAATTTGAAGCCCGGAAGTCTTAGAATTCCCGAAGGTTCCATGGAGTCCCGAAGAGACCCGGAGGGGGGCCCTGGAGCCCCCACACCATGCCTCCGCGCGGGTCGGCCCCTGGCCGCGTCGGCTAGTGGTGTGGCCCCCTCGGGCGCCCACCAACGTTGACCTCTCGCCTATATAGTCTCCCTGATGCATAAACCCTAAAGATATCGGCCCCCTTCCATGAAAAGTTCCGTAGTTCCCCCGCCTCCGCCGACAAGTTTCGGGGGACAGAAATCTCTGTTCCGGTACCCTGCCGGACGGGAAAGTGCCCCCGGAGCCATCTCCATCGACTCCACGGCCATCTTAGTCGCCGTTGTTGTCTCCTATGATGAGGAGGGAGTAGTTCCCCCCCCCCAGGGCTGAGGGCTCTACCAGTAGCTATGTGTCATGGGATACTCACGGCAGACGTTACCTGGGGTAACTTGATATGGGGCAAATCGACTCTGCTGTTTGGGAGAGGGTTTAGCTCTGGGGAAATCATATCAACTGGTGATCTAGGGTCTCGGGCTGATATGTCGCCGAAATTCCAATCTAGGGTTACAAACTCGAATCCTTCTCTTTCTATCGATCTCTGGTTTCTATGCCCTAGAGGCCGGTTTATATCATACCCGGCTTCCTGACTTCCCTTACAAGATACATCCGGAATCCTACTCGGGATCCACATACAACCCTAAGTTCCCTACCGTGACCCCCAAGGCACGAGTTACAAGATCTGCACTACCTTTTGGGTCTTCTAGAACTTCCTTTCTCTTGGGACGGGTCTCGTGCAGTCTCCCTTTGGCCGGGTCTCGCCCAGACATGGGCCTACCGGGTTATCGTCCCCCCAACAGTAGTCCCCAGAATAGCTTGGGCCTCCTAGAACCAACCATGAAGCGCACGCTATTCCCTGCAAAACAACAAACATTCATATGCACAACATAACGGGTTATATTGCTTTAACTATAGCCAGGCCTGCTCTTTCGGCGGTCCATATAATAACCCGGTTCATCGCTCTAGCCGAGTATCGTTACTCGGATCAAATTTCCAGAGGTACGCTTGTAGCTCGGCTTTCATCTTCTCCGTAAGCTAGTCCGAGTGAAAATTTTCAAATCCGGCTCTTTTGGCGGGCTTGACTGAACCGGCCATTTCGCAATAACTCCTAAGATCCTTATCCCATAATTATCGAGCCGGCTGATATCCTCCCGCAAATTTCTCTAAGTTAGTGTTTGGTTTCTAGGGTTCCACCGCGCCTATAAATAGAGCCCGGAGGGAACCCTAAACCCAAACGCCACCATTCCGCCCTTCTTCTTCCTCCTCCCGCTCGCCACTAGCGCCCAAGATCCCGAGGTCAAAACACGAGCCGCCGGACCCGCGTGCATGCAGCTGACCCCGATTACCGGCCGTCGCTTCGCATCGCCGCCGCGCACCACCGGGCTCGCTGGAATTCGCCTCGAGTCCTCGTCCTCCTCCGAGTTTTCTGAAGGGGGAGGGGTGACTATCTTCCAGAACGCATCATCTTTCTCTGTAAGCAATGTAGAGACAAAGGTTAGTATATATACATAAGGGTTATCAGTCGGATAAAGAGATTAAGCCGGTTCTTACTGGAGGGGCCGGGTTAGAGCGAGTGAAGGGGTTAAGCCCGGCTATGTTCTTGATAGCGTCAAGTTTCTCGGCTAAGAAAGTATTCATGATCTTGTTCATATCACCAGCCGGGTAATTTTTCTCCGAATATCGGAGAGAATCGGTGACATGCCCAGAATATTCGCACATGAGTTTGGACCGGGTGCTGTTAGGCTGGATCCGGCAGCTTACCCAGGTTTTTATCAGATTAAGCCCAAGGAGACCTTGGGCGGAGAGAACAGCAAGCTTATGAAGGAGAGGCTGGATAGATTGCCTCTCGGCCTCGGAGGCAAAGGAATTGAGGTTATCGGACAAAGTAAGGGTATCATTGGAGAAACCCGGCAATGGCTTATCGCCGGGTAAAGAGGTATCTTGGCAGTAAAAGTAGGTATTTTGCCAGTGTTTGACGTGTGTATGGAGGCTAAGAGTCGGCATCAAGGATTTTTTCCGCCTCTGAATCGAGACTCCTCCACAAACTAGGAGGGCCCCGTCGCCGCTCTCTCGGCATGGCTTGCATTGAAAGAGTTCAAGAAACAAAGCTAGGTTGGGAGGAACGCATAAATAGGCTTCACATAAGACTATGAAATGGCAGATGTTAAGCATGGAATTGGGGCCGATATCGAATACCCGGAGCTTGTAGTGGTCCAGGAGCTCCCGGAAGAAAGGATGACCCGGGGGGCGGAAACCCCGGATCACGTGCTCGACGAAAACCACCACCTCATCAAGGCCCGGAGAAGGCCGGGTCTCCTCTCCGGGTATCCTCCAGTGGATCTCAGACCGGGAGGGAAGGACACCCGACTCGGCTAGCTCGTCAAGCTTGGCCTTCGTGACAGTCGATTTTGCCCAGTTGGCCGAAATCGACTGACCCGGCTTTTGCTTGCCGGCCGGGTTTTGGCCTTTTGACTTGGCGCTGGCCTTAGGAGCCATGGCGTGTAGATCTAAAAAGAGGCAAAATGCAAGGTGTGAATATCGAGAAACCCGGAGACCGCAGCTATTTGATATAATGAGAAGAGGAAAAAGTGAAACCACTAAGTACTTGCGAGATCGGGCAAATAGATCTAGTCAAGAACATGCAGTGAAAAAATACGAGGTTACAAATGGCAAAAGCGTGTCGAGAGGAGTAGGCACGGATTTGACTAAGTGCGAGGCTATGAAAGGGCATAAGGTTGGGAATTACAAAGATGTATCAAGCTAATGAAGGAATGGCGAATAGCTAGCGGATGAGATTGAATTCAAAATGTATGCGCGAAATCGAAGAAAGGGAAACTAGATATAAGAGATGGAGGGATTTACCGGATGATTTGAGAGAAGAGGCGCGCAGCGGCGGCGGAGTCTCGAGGTTTCCGGTGGCCCAAGTGGAAGCTTGCTCGCGGGCGTTACGGCGGTGGTTGGCGGCAGCGTTGCAGGCGCGGACGGTGGCGACCTGGTGGCGGCGGCGCAACTCCGGTGGCGTCCTTGCGGGCGGCGGCGTAGCTCCAGCGGCGCGACCTCGAGCTAGGGCTTGCGGGCGTGGAGGTGGAGTGAAAGGAAGGGAGGAAGATGAGAAATGTCTAATGAGATCTAGGGTTAGCCCTGGGCACTATTTATAGGCGCGGGAGAAATTTCCTAGGTTTGGGCGGTAAGTGGAATTTTGGGAGAAAAAAGATCCGACCCGGAAATTTGGGGATAAGCACCAAAATATCCGTTGCGGGATATCCAGATAGAGATTATGATTGATTGCGAGCGTGATATTCGGATTAATCAGTAGCGATGCTGATGCCGGGTCTCGTCACGTTTCCTCGGAGTGTTGATCCGGGAAAATGGTGTTTTGACTCGGGAAAACCGGGTTATTATTTGGACCGCCCACGGAGCAAGGCCTAGCTATTATCAAAGCATTCTAACCCGGTATATTATGAACTTAAATGATTATTGTTTTGCAGGGAATAGCGTGCGCTTCGTGGTTGAGCCCGAGAAGCCCAAGCTATTCTGGGGACTACTGATGGGGGGATGATAACCCGGTAGGCCAATGCTGAGGTGAAACCCGGCCCAAAGGGAATCGCGCAAGACCCGGCTCAAGGAGGAGGAGTTTCTAGAAGGCCCAAGAAGGAGCGTAGGCCTAATAACCCGTACCTTGGGCGTTAAGATTAGGAAACTTAGGGTCGTGTGCGGTTTCCGGGTAGGATTCCGGGTGTACCTTGAATAGGAAGCCAGGGAGTCGGGTAACATATAAACCGGCCCCTAGGGTTAGAGAAACAGAGCTTCACCAGATATTCGAGTATCCTATAATACGAGAGCTGATAGTAGTAACCCTAGATTGGAGACTCGACGACATTACTGCAGAGTTGCCAGATCGATTGATAGCATGATTTCCCCTGAGCTAAACCCTCTCCAAACACCAGAGTCGATTTGCCCCAAAGTAAGTTACCCCTGGTAACGTCTGCCGTGATTATCCCACGACAAGGACCCCGCCGCACCATTGAAGCTCGAGCTCGAGGCCGGAACATCCGCACGCATGCGCCGCCGTCACCTTCAAGGGCTGGACCACCGCCGCACGCTGAGCACGCCGTCGTCTTCCGGTAAGCACCACTAGATCTAGATTTAGATTCATTTCTCTAAATTTTGGATTCGTGTTCATCCCGCTTTAGCCTCCATTTCTTTTCCCTTGCTTTATTCTTAGTTTTTCGATTTTCTCTAGATCCATTTCCATGGCACCCAAGGCAGCTACCAAGTCCATGGGAAAAAACCCAGTTCTGAAGCAGAAGCCGGGTCAGTCGATCTCAGCCAACTAGGCTAGATCGACTGTCACGAAGGCAAAGTTAGATGAACTGGCCGAGTCTGGGGTCCTCCCAGCAGAGTCGGAAATCTTCTGGAAGGCGCCTGAAGAGGAGACCCGGCCTTCACCCGGCTCAGGTGAAGTTGTTATCTTTTTGGAGCACGTGACTCGGGGTTTCCGTCCCCCGGGTCACCCTTTCTTCCGCGAAATCCTTCACCACTATAAACTCCGGGTTTTCGATATAGGCCCCAATTCGATCTTGAATATTTGTCACTTCATCATTATCTGTGAAGCCTACCTTTGCATCGCTCCAAACCTTGCCTTGTTTTTAGAACTTTTTCAATGCAAACCTTGCCGCGAGAACACGGATGGGCCCCTCCTCGTCTGTGGGGGTGTGTCCATCCAGAGGCGCAAGAAATCCTTGATGCCGACTCTCAGTCTTCACTCCCACGTGAAGCACTGGCAAAAGACGTTTTTCTATTGCAAGGACACATCCAGACCCGGCGAAAAGCCATTGACGGGTTTCTCCACTGAGGCCCTCTCTCTTAGCGATAACCTAAGTGGTTTCGCTTCAGAACCCGATAGGCAATCCATCCAACCCCTCCTTCACAAATTAGCCGTCCTAGCAGCCCATGGCCTCTGCGGGCTAAACCTCATCAAGACCTGGATCAGTTGTAGGATCCAACCAAACAACATCCGTCCCAAGCTCATCTGCGATTACTCGGGTCACCTGACTGACTCTCTCCGATACTCGGAGAAGTCATACCCGGCCGCGGACATCAACAAGGTCATGAAAAATTTCCTCGCCGAGAAGATTGACTCCATCAAG
This sequence comes from Alopecurus myosuroides, assembly GCA_028641055.1. Classification (NCBI taxonomy): domain Eukaryota; kingdom Viridiplantae; phylum Streptophyta; class Magnoliopsida; order Poales; family Poaceae; genus Alopecurus; species Alopecurus myosuroides. Next base: position 7,602 of record JAPCYS010000887.1, on the reverse strand, counting down.
AGCGTTTCCGGGCTCTCCCCCTTCACTCGCTCAAACCCGGCTCCTCCAGTAAGAACCGAATTATATTTTTTGCATTGACTGATTTTTCTAACACACATACTAACATTTATCTCCGTTGTTTTTTAACCAGGAAACCGATGAGTTTTGGAAGATTGTCACCCCTCCCCCTTCTGAAAACTCGGAGGAGGAAGAGCCGAGTGACAGTGATGAAGGTAATTCTGAGTCACTACTAAACAGATACTTTTTCAATCTATTAGATCAAAATTCTCCTCTTTCCGACAATGCACCGCAATCACCAGCACCAACGGACAAGGACGGCTTTCAATCGGAGGAGAGTAAGGCAGAGCCGGAAGCTGAGGTTGGCAAGAAAAGGAAGCCCAGAGGAGTTACTTTCAAGGTGCCATACTCCTCCATGACCATAGAGTCGTACTCCTATGCCGGTATGTGCAAACTTAACAAATATCTAACCACTATATCGTCTCTGAAGGACGTATCTCCTCCACCCAAGCGACGGGTAAACTGGAATTTTCCGAGTGACGAGCCCCTCAATCCTGGGATCCCTCAATCGCCCGTTCGAAGAGCCGGTACTCATTCCACTTATTCTGACAGTACTTCTCGAAAATTCCAATCTCCAAATCATCCTTTAGCCGGAACAATCCGAGTCTCACTTTCCAACTCTCTATCAGTGTCTTCCGGGTCTAGCAATGAGCTCCCCAGTGATTTCATCGTAAATACCGGGTATTTTTCATAACTTGGCCACATCCCTATGCTCTGCATGCTTTTCCTCTATAGCGTACTAACTCCGAATCTCTCTTTTCTCAGGGCCCGGGTCACTCTTAGCGATCCGGTGGAAACCCCCGCTGATAACCCTCTGATGGAAGACCCGGTAAGCGCTGCCAACCCTCCACCTCCTGAAGAGCAAGGGTCGACTAACGCCACCAGCCCAAGAACCGAGTCTCCTCCTCACATGGCCCAATCGGATGATCCTGAGGTCGAATATATCGGGACCCAGAAGAGCTGTCGTGGGATAATCACGGCAGATGTTACCGGGGGTAACTGATCTTGGGGCAAGACGACGCAGGTATTTGGGAGAGGGTTTAGCTCAGAGGAAAACATGGCGTAATTCGATCTGGTAGCCGGCAATCAAAGTCGCCGAGTCTCCGATCTTGATATAATAACTCAGCTCTGGAACTACACTTGATGCTCGATATCACACGATGTTGCTAGGGTTCTTAGACCTCTGCCTGGACTAGACCCGGGGGTCGGTTTATAAAGCACCCGTACCCCCTGGCTTATTCTCCAAGACGCATCCTGAATCCTACCCGGACCCGGCGTACAAACCCTAACTTTCTCCTACCATAACCCACAATCCGGGTTACTGGGCCTACAAGTTTGGGCCTTCACAGGTTTCCTTATCCTTAGCCAGATCTCGCGCAGCGTCCTTTGGGCCGGGTTACTCCCGGGAGTTTGGCCTACCGGGTCATCATCCCCCCATCAGTAGTCCCCAGAATAGCCTGGGCTTCATGGATACTCCTTTGAAGCGCTTGCTATTCCCTGAAAAGACACCAAACACACAAGTATGCGGAGGCCGGGATTTATGCCTTATAATTAGCCTCACTCCATGGTGGCCATATAGTAACCCGGCTCTTTCCCACTTACCTAATTATTTTTCCAGGCAGAATCCCAGAATGTCAAGATTTCGCTCTTGATAATCAACCGAATATCACGGGATGGGTCTCTTTCTCTTGTTCATTCAGATCCCACGTTCCCCATTCAAGGCGCATCTTGCCAAAAACTCTAACAAATGGCCGTTACTTTTCCGCAAATCCCGGCTCCCGCTCAGTAAACCGGGCCTATCCACTCGCCCTATAAATAAGCTCCCTGGGGGGTAACCCGAACCCTAACGGCTCATTTCCCCCCACTCTGCTTCCTCTCTCCCTGTGAGCTCATTCCCGCTGAGCGCCACCACGGAAATCCCGCGCACATCGCCGGAGCCCATCGGACGGAGGCTGCGCTCCGCCACCGCTCGCCCCGCGCCGCCGCCGAGACCCGCCGGCGAATCTCCATCCGGCCCATCAAGAACCGCGAAGGGACACCAGAACTGCGCCATTTGCCTCCGCAAGGTTTCGCTCAGATCTCCTCCGGTAAGCCTTTTGCGCCCATTAATTTGCCCTTGCAGTTTTTGATTTCATCTTAGATTAGATCCAAATCGACCCGCCCCTGATTCCTTGGCCACGCCGAATTAGGTTGCTAGCAGTCTCTCCAGCTCGTCTAATAGGTGAACTATGGATTTCAATCCACTCTCCTACCGCCCGCAAGCATTTAATTTTGTCAGAGATCTGAATATAAGACTCCCAATCGGGGCTCGATCCACTCAAAATTTCCGCCCTGGCCTCAATCACCCGGCCGGACCTCCCCTCTTTTAGCTCCTTTCATTCGCGCTAAATGCCTACACAGTCACTCATCGTCCTCAAAAGCTTCTTCAACATTTAGATCCCATAACTTTTGCCATAATACTTGATACCCGGATAACTTCGAACTTTATTCTGTGAGCTAATACCCGGACAACTCACAGTCTTTCACGCCTCAATATTACCCGGCCTATACTTGGCCGGCTCGCAATTTCCGTATCTTAATCTTCTTATCCTTTATCTTGTACTTTGCAGGTCAACCACATGGCTCCCAAGAAGGGGAAAAACTCCAACCAAGGCTAAAACCTCCAACTCCATATCCGCCAACTGGGCGCGGTCTACGGTCACAAAGGCCAAGTTAGAGGAGCTGGTAGAGCTGGGAGTTCTTCCTCCTCAAGAAGATATCCAGTGGAGGGTGCCGGGTAAGGAGACTCGGCCTACCCCAACAAAAGATGAGGTAATCTGTTTTGTGGAGCATGTGACTCGGGGTTTTCGACCGCCGGGTCACCCCTTTTTCCGCGATATCCTTAGTCACTACGGCCTTCGTGTCTTTGACATTGGACCCAATTCCGTACTAAACATTTCCCATTTTATTGTACTTTCCGAATCCTACTTGTGCACTCCACCAAGCCTAGCTCTTTTTATTGAGCTTTTCAATGCAAACCGTGCCGCGAAAGCGGTGACGGGGCGCTTCTCGCTTGCGGCGGGGTTTCTATCCACGCCGCAAGAACTCTCTGATGCCACCCCTCACCCTTAATTCCATGTCAAGCACTGGCAGCTCTCTTACTTCTACTGCCAAGACACTTCCCCACCCGGCCAAAAGAAACTGCCGGGTTATTCGGAGGGTCTTCTTGACATTTCTGATAAGTTTAGTGCCTTCGCCCCTGACTCGGACAGGGAGGCCATTCAACCTTTGCTAGCCAAAATCGCCACTCTCACATCCCAAGGCCTCATCGGGCTCAACCTGGTGAAGACCTGGGTCGACTTCATGATTCAGCCCAATTCTATCCGCACAAAGTTGATGTGCGAGTATTCAGGGGAACCTTCAGACCCGCTCCGGTACTCCGACAACATCTTCGCAGCTGCGACACTCATAAAACCATCAAGGGTTTGACAGAAAAGCTCGAGGTAATCCGGAACATATCCGGGTTAGAGCCCTTCTCACTTGAGAATCCAGCCCCCAAGGTAAAAATCCGACTTTGATGCCTTTACTTTTGCTCTTTCCACTTGATGCGGTTAATGACCCTTACGTCAACACTTTTCAGGCTGATGATGATTTTTGGAAAACTAATGCCTCCCCTAGCTCCGATAGTCCAGAGGAGCAAGAAACGGTTAACTCGGAAGAAGGTACTCTCCGGATTTTATTTGGTTCCCTTGAACTCACCATAACCCCCTCCTTTCTAACCATAACTTTGATGATATCCAGAACAAGAAGATGACGAGGAAGAAAACTCCGATGGCAAGGTAGAATCTGCCAGCGACGAGGAAGAACTGGAGCCGACAGTTAAAGTCGGATCCAAAAGAAAGACCCAAGAGGCCACCTCCAAGGTTTCATATCTCCCTCTCACATTCAACTCGCATTATTTTAATGATATACTTGAGCTAACTTGACATTGTCCCACTGGCCGTTCTTGAAGGAGTCGCCCATGCCCAAGCGTAGGTCAACTCGGAATCACCCGGGTGATGAAGCCCTTAACCCGGGTATTACATCGACCCCCCCGCGGCGGGCTGGTAATTACCCTATCTTCTGGGTCAAGACATTCTCTTTAAACCATTCCCATGTGACATCTAACTTGATAATTTCCAGCTTCTCCCGAGTCCAGCGATGGATTTCCTTGTGACTTTGCGGTGAATACCGGGTAAGATCCCTTTCCTGATGTTCCACCATATTTCATCACCCTTTCTTGACTGTGTATTTAACTACTGACTGACAACACCTTATAGGGCCACGGTCGTTGTCAGCGATCAAGAGGAAACGGAGACCGAGGGCCCGGGCAAGGGGTGCCCGGCTGATAAGACTACAGCCGCGTCCAGCGGTGAAAAACAAGCGTCGCCGCCAAACCCGGACCCGCAGGGAGCCGAGTATCCAATTGCTTCCCATGCAAGCAAGAAGAACAAAACCACCATCTTGGGTGAAGAAGAAGGAGCGTCGGATTCCGACACACGGATGACCCGGGTTCCGCCTCCTACTAAGAAGAAAGCTCCTTCCCGGAATTTCCAAGGCCCCGGGTCTTCTGATACGAGTAAAGACTTTCGATCAGTTGATGAACACTCTCCTTACTATGAAGGCTTCGGAGAGCCAGATCTTGGAGCGCATGGCTGCAGAGCATCAGGTAAGGACACCTTGTATCTCATATTGCATACCTAGTCCCCAAGTTCCAAGTATGACTTGCAAAAGTGATGCTTGGTACTTTACACCACATTCGGCTTTCCATACAATCCAACTAATACTTGCATTCCTTGCTAATTACAGGCACAGATAACCCGGTCTGATGAACTTTACTGAGGACCGAGCAACTTCTTCTTGCCGAGATGAAACGAAGGGAAATCCTTGAGGATGACATGAAAACCTTGAAGAAAGATGTGTCCAAATACAAGAAGAAGTGCAATGCCGCTCAGACCGAACTGAAGAAACTATCGGACCAGGTTTCCGATACTTATCAGATCTTGCTCAGTAAGTTTTCTGTTGCTGATCGGCTTCATGTCTTTAATTTATTATAACAGACTCGGGATTACTGATACGCTCTTTCTTTTGTTACGACTGCAGGTGCCAACCTTGCGGCCCCAGAGGAAAATGCCATTACCAAGGCTAAAACCCTCAAGACTGTACTCCGGACTTTCTTTGCCGGAACAAAATTTATATTGGATGCTGTGAAGTGGCCTACGGAAGTATATCCGGGTGAAGAGAATCTCGTTCAAGCCTGTTCTACTGTGCCTGGGTGGATTGAAATCTGGAAGCGCTCATCATGCCGAATTGGAATGACCCGGGCTTTTCCTCTGGCCAAGGCTTTCTTTCCAAAGCTCGACCCGGCAAAGGTAACATCCGGGTTTCCCGAATTCAAGGCTGACGGTTCCAAATTTACACCCAAGGATTTCAAAGCCATACAAGCCGCAGTGCGCCCCTCAGCTACCGCCTTGGCCGATAGCTTGGATCTAAATACGATTATGAGTGCATATGACGCTGATGGCAAAGTTATTACGGAGGATGCGCCCCCGCCTTTTGATATCTTGGAGAAATGGGTTTCTAGCTCGGCCAGGAAGAGGGAAGCGACCGCGAAGAGGGAGGCCGAGTTAAGATCGGGCCCGTCTACCTCTACACCAGCCGTCCCTCCACCAGTCCGCCCTGATGCAATGAGTCCGGGTAAGGGTGCCAGGAAGGCTAAGCAGCAAACCCAGGACTCAGACCCGGAAGGCCGTACTCAGGAGGCCGAATAGGGCCATATTATCATGATACCTTTTAATGCTTTGTAATCACACTGTTATTCTTTTGATGGTGCGCCTGTGCACCCCTGATACTGATGTCATACCTTGTAACGTACTTTTTAGTCCGTGATATACTTTGCGGCTTTTCTGGTCTTTTGATAACCGTATTTGCTTGCCTATTCTTTGAACTTTTTCTTGATACCCAATTCTCTATTTTGGCTCCCTTCGGAAGACTCGGTTTTCCGAGTACCAGGAGTTTTAATACGTGGACTTTTTCTTTAAGTCCCCAAGACTCGGATGGTGAGGTTTTTCGAACTGCGATAGCCAAGTAGTTTGTTTCTGTTTCGAAGTCCCCCAGTCCCCATGACCCAAAGTCCGAGTCATGGGGGTGTGGCCTTTCTTAGAGAACAAATTATTTTTTACCGAGTCGCAAGCCTAAAGCCATTCCGTGTAAATACTGAAGTTATGCTTGATAATTGTTGAGTTTCCGGCTTTTAGCCTTGTACTCTGCATAAACTTGTGGTTTAGATGACCCTTTTGACTATCTGGTACTGTAAGCCGGCTTTCGCGTGGATACCATGTTGTTACATCCATACGAGAACAGTGTCAGGCAAGTCCCATTGGGCTTCATGACTGATTGTAATCGTAAGCGAACGAATCATGCCACTTCAGTGCGAGTCACATCGAGCTTAAGTAAGAAAAGTCAAGAAAATTTGGCTCCTTTGTCCAGTTAAAAGATTGCAGCCGTACTCGTTTGCGAATAATCGGCCCTTATAACTTATAGGCATCAAGGCCGGGTCTTTCGGGTTAGTGGTTGGTCACTTGAGCAACCAACCCCCAAGACCTACATGCACTTGATGCCTTTAATGATACTGAATTACTGATGTCGCGTGGATACTACTTACTTGTAATCAGGACGTAATGATATAGGACTTGATAACCATCTCTTTATTGATACTAGAAATTTTGGATCAGCAGGCCGCCTCATTAAAAACCTTCCAGTCCCCTTAGGTACCCTGGGTAGGAAAAGAGCGCGTCTGAAACCTGCTGCCCGTTACATTGTTTAGTTCTTCATAAGCACTGGTCCCGGTCTGGCTTGACCAATGCACATTCTCCATATGTTGGACCTTTTCCTGATGAGCACCGGGTTTGCTAGCCAACCCGGGTGACGGGGAGATGATAACCCGGTAGGCCATACACCAAGGAATAACCCGGCCCAAAGGACACTGTGCAGGATCCGGCCGAGGATAAGGAAACCTGTGAAGGCCCAAGTTTGTAGGCCCGGCGACCCGGGTTGTGGGTTGTTGTAAAGGAAAGATAGGGTTTGTGTGCCGTGTCCGGGTAGGAACCAGGGTGCGCCTTGGGGAATAAGCCAGGGGGTATGGGTGCTTTATAAACCAACCCCCGAGTCTAGTTTTAGACAGAGATCTAGGAACCCTAGCAACATCGTGTGATATCGAGCATCAAGTGTAATCCCAGAGTTGAGTTATTATATCAAGATCGGAGACTCGGCGACTTTGATTGCCGGCTACCAGATCGAATTGCACCATGTTTTCCTCTGAGCTAAACCCTCTCCCAAATACCTGTGTCGTCTTGCCCCAAGATCAGTTACCCCCGGTAACATCTGCCGTGATTATCCCACGACAGTTGGCGCCCACCGTGGGGCCTGCGTCCAAAGGTGTTTACATCACGGGAGAAGCTCGGAAGGGCATGGAGAATCTTGTCATTGGCGAAATCTACATCGACCACGAAGGAGAAAAGATGGTGG
>JAPCYS010002349.1:0-94579 GCA_028641055.1 Alopecurus myosuroides | reverse complement strand
AGAAAAAGACGGAACCGCGTCTAGCCCCCCCTGCGTGAGCGGAAGTGGGTAGAAACTGGAACTAGTTGCTTGGTTGTGTCATGTTAGGCCCAAGGAACACCATTGACAATGGTAGTGCCACCTACTTGCAAGAATTCCCCCCGTTACGTCGGATGTTGGAGTTTCGTGTGTGAGCAGTCCTGGAACCCGCGAGAGAGAATCCGACGTCGGTGAGGCCCCGGCAACAGAGAGTGATGGTATCTTTGGCACCCAACACCCATGATACAATCTAACACACATGGCATGGCAAAACATTGGTTTACGTGGGATCCCGACGCTCCGGGTCCCCTCTCGGAGATACACTAGCCCGGTGTAGAAAAAGACGGAACCTGCGTCTAGCCCCCCCTGCGTGAGCCGGAAGTGGGTAGCAGAGTGGAACTAGTTGCTTGGTTGTGTCATGTTAGGCCCAAGGAACACCCTTGACAATGGTAGGGCCCACCTACTTGCAAGATTCCCCCCGTTACGTCGGATCCGGGAGTTTCGGGGTGTGAGCAGTCCTGGAACCAGCGAGAGAGAATCCGACGTCGGTGAGGCCCCGGCACAGAGAGTGATGGTATCTTTGGCACCAACACCCATGATACAATCTAACACACATGGCATGGCAAAACATTGGTTTAGGTGGGATCCCGTCGCTCCGGGTCCCCTCTCCGGAGATACACTAGCCCCGGTGTAGAAAAAGACGGAAACCGGCGTCTAGCCCCCCCTGCGTGGCCGGAAGTGGTAGCAAAAAGTGGAACTAGTTGCTTGGTTGTGTCATGTTAGGCCCAAGGAACACCATTGACAATGGTAGGGCCCACCTACTTGCAAGATTCCCCCCGTTACGTCGGATCGGAAAGTTTCGGGGTGTGAGCAAGTCCTGGAACCCGCGAGAGAGAATCCGACGTCGGTGAGGCCCCACAGAGAGTGATGGTATCTTTGGCACCCAACACCCATGATACAATCTAACACACATGGCATGGCAAAACATTGGTTTAGGTGGGATCCCGACGCTCCGGGTCCCCTCTCGGAGATACACTAGCCCCGGTGTAGAAAAAGACGGAACCGGCGTCTAGCCCCCCCTGCGTGAGCCGGAAGTGGTAGCAAAGTGGAACTAGTTTGCTTGGTTGTGTCATGTTAGGCCAAGGAACACCATGACAATGGTAGGGCCCACCTACTTGCAAGATTCCCCCCGTTACGTCGGATCCGGGAGTTTCGGGTGTGAGCAGTCCTGGAACCCGCGAGAGAGAATCCGACGTCGGTGAGGCCCCGGCACAGAGAGTGATGGTATCTTTGGCACCCAACACCCATGATAACAATCTAACACACATGTAATGGCAAAACATAGGTTTAGGTGGGATCCCGACGCTCCGGGTCACCTCTCCGGAGATACACTAGCCCCGGTGTAGAAAAAGACGGAACCGGCCGTCCAGCCCCCCCTGCGTGAGCCGGAAGTGGGTAGCAGAGTGGAACTAGTTGCTTGGTTGTGTCATGTTAGGCCCAAGGAACACCATTGACAATGGGGGCCCACCTACTTGCAAGATTCCCCCCGTTACGTCGGATCCGGGAGTTTTCGGGGTGTGAGCAGTCCTGGAACCCCGCGAGAGAGAATCCGACGTCGTTGAGGCCCCGGCACAGAGAGTGATGGTATCTTTGGCACCCAACACCCATGATACAATCTAACACACATGTATGGCAAAACATAGGTTTAGGTGGGATCCCGACGCTCCGGGTCACCTCTCCGGAGATACACTAGCCCGGTGTAGAAAAAGACGGAACCGGCGTCCAGCCCCCCTGCGTGAGCCGGAAGTGGTAGCAAAGTGGAACTAGTTGCTTGGTTGTGTCATGTTAGTCCCAAGGAACACCCTTGACAATGTAGGGCCCACCTACTTGCAAGATTCCCCCCGTTACGTCGGATCCGGGAGTTTCGGGTGTGAGCAGTCCTGGAACCCGCGAGAGAGAATCCGACGTCGTGAGGCCCGTCACAGAGAGTGATGGTATCTTTGGCACCCAACACCCATGATACAATATAACACACATGGCATGGAAAAACATTGGTTTAGGTGGGATCCCGACGCTCCGGGTCCCCTCTCCGGAGATACACTAGCCCCGGTGTAGAAAAAGACGGAACCGCGTCTAGCCCCCCCTGCGTGAGCCGGAAGTGGGTAGCAAAGTGGAACTAGTGTTGTGTCTTGTTAGGCCCAAGTAAACACCATTGACAATGGTAGGGCCCACCTACTTGCAAGATTCCCCCCGTTACGTCGGATCCGGGAGTTTCGGGGTGTGAGCAGTCCTGGAAACCCGCGAGAGAGAATCCGACGTCGGTGAGGCCCCGGCACAGAGAGTGATGGTATCTGGCACCCAACACCCATGATACAATCTAACACACATGGCATGGAAAAACATTGGTTTAGGTGGGATCCCGACGCTCCGGGTCCCCTCTCCGGAGATACACTAGCCCCGGTGTAGAAAAAGACGGAATCTGCGTCCAGCCCCCCCTGCGTGAGCTGGAAGTGGGTAGCAAAGTGGAACTAGTTGCTTGGTTGTGTCATGTTAGGCCCAAGGAACACCATTGACAATGGTAGGGCCCACCTACTTGCAAGATTCCCCCCGTTACGTCGGATCCGGGAGTTTCGGGGTGTGAGCAGTCTTGGAACCCGCGAGAGAGAATCCGACGTCGGTGAGGCCCCGGCACAGAGAGTGATGGTATCTTTGGCACCCAACACCCATGATACAATCTAACACACATGGCATGGCAAAACATTGGTTTAGGTGGGATCCCGACGCTCCGGGTCCCCTCTCGGAGATACACTAGCCCCGGTGTAGAAAAAGATGGAACCTGCGTCTAGCCCCCCTGCGTGAGCCCGAAGTGGGTAGAAAAGTGGAACTAGTTGCTTGGTTGTGTCATGTTAGGCCCAAGGAACACCCTTGACAATGGTAGGGCTCACCTACTTGCAAGATTCCCCCCGTTACGTCGGATCCGGGAGTTTCGGGGTGTGAGCAGTCCTGGAACCCGCGAGAGAGAATCCGACGTCGGTGAGGCCCCGGCACAGAGAGTGATGGTATCTTTGGCATCCAACACCCATGATACAATCTAACACACATGGCATGGAAAACATTGGTTTAGGTGGGATCCCGACGCTCGGGTCCCCTCTCCGGAGATACACTAGCCCCGGTGTAGAAAAAGACGGAACCTGCGTCTAGCCCCCTCTGCGTGAGCCGGAAGTGGGTAGCAAAGTGGAAATGGTTGCTTGGTTGTGTCATGTTAGTCCCAAGGAACACCCTTGACAATGGTAGGGCCCACCTACTTGCAAGATTCCCCCCGTTACGTCGGATCCGGGAGTTTCGGGGTGTGAGCAGTCCTGGAACCCGCGAGAGAGAATCCGACGTCGGTGAGGCCCCGGCACAGAGAGTGATGGTATCTTTGGCACCAACACCCATGATACAATCTAACACACATGGCATGGCAAAACATTGGTTTAGGTGGGATCCGACGCTCCGGGTCCCCTCTCCGGAGATACACTAGCCCGGTGTAGAAAAAGACGGAACCTGCGTCTAGCCCCCCCTGCGTGAGCCGGAAGTGGGTAGCAAAGTGGAACTAGTTGCTTGGTTGTGTCATGTTAGGCCCAAGGAACACCCTTGACAATGGTAGGGCCCACCTACTTGCAAGATTCCCCCGTTACGTCGATCCGGGAGTTTCGGGGTGTGAGCAGTCCTGGAACCCGCGAGGAAATCCGACGTCGGTGAGGCCCGGCACAGAGAGTGATGGTATCTTTGGCACCCAACACCCATGATACAATCTAACACATGGCATGGCAAAACATTGGTTTAGGTGGGATCCCGACGCTCCGGGTCCCCTCTCCGGAGATACACTAGCCCTGTAGAAAAAGACGGAACGGCGTCTAGCCCCCCCCTGCGTGAGCCGGAAGTGGGTAGCAAAGTGGAGCTAGTGGTTGTGTCATGTTAGGCACAAGGAACACCATTGACAATGGTAGGGCCCACCTACTTGCAAGATTCCCCCCGTTACGTCGGATCCGGGAGTTTCGGGGTGTGAGCAGTCCTGGAACCCGCGAGAGAGAATCCGACGTCGGTGAGGCCCCGACACAGAGAGTGATGGTATCTGGCACCCAACACCCATGATAGAATCTAACACACATGGCATGGAAAAACATTGGTTTAGGTGGGATCCCGACGCTCCGGGTCCCCTCTCGGAGATACACTAGCCCGGTGTAGAAAAAGACGGAACCTGCGTCCAGCCCCCCCTGCGTGAGCTGGAAGTGGGTAGCAAAGTGGAACTAGTTGCTTGGTTGTGTCATGTTAGGCCAAGGAACACCATTGACAATGGTAGGGCCCACCTACTTGCAAGATTCCCCCCGTTACGTCGGATCCGGGAGTTTCGGGGTGTGAGCAGTCCTGGAACCCGCGAGAGAGAATCCGACGTCGGTGAGGCCCCGGCACAGAGAGTGATGGTATCTTTGGCACCCAACACCCATGATACAATCTAACACACATGGCATGGCAAAACATTGGTTTAGGTGGGGTCCCGACGCTCCGTGTCCCCTCTCCGGAGATACACTAGCCCCGGTGTAGAAAAAGACGGAACCGGCGTCTAGCCCCCCCTGCGTGAGCCGGAAGTGGGTAGCAAAGTGGAACTAGTTGCTTTGTTGTGTCATGTTAGTCCCAAGGAACACCCTTGACAATGGTAGGGCCCACCTACTTGCAAGATTCCCCCCGTTACGTCGGATCCGGGAGTTTCGCGGTGTGAGCAGTCCTGGAACCCGCGAAGAGAATCCGACGTCGATGAGGCCCCGGCACAGAGAGTGATGGTATCTTTGGCACCCAACACCCATGATACAATCTAACACACTGGCATGGCAAAACATAGGTTAGGTGGGATCCCGACGCTCCGTGTCCCCTCTCCGGAGATACACTAGCCCCGGTGTAGAAAAAGACGGAACCGGCGTCCAGCCCCCCCTACGTGAGCCGGAAGTGGGTAGCAAAGTGGAACTAGTGGTTGTGTCATGTTAGGCCCAAGTAACACCATTGACAATGGTAGGGCCCACCTACTTGCAAGATTCCCCCCGTTACGTCGGATCCGGGAGTTTCGGGGTGTGAGCAGTCCTGGAACCCGCGAGAGAGAATCCGACGTCGGTGAGGCCCCGGCACAGAGAGTGATGGTATCTGGCACCCAACACCCATGATACAATCTAACACACATGGCATGGAAAAACATTGGTTTAGGTGGGATCCCGACGCTCCGGGTCCCCTCTCCGGAGATACACTAGCCCCGGTGTAGAAAAAGACGGAATCTGCGTCCAGCCCCCCCTGCGTGAGCTGGAAGTGGGTAGCAAAGTGGAACTAGTTGCTTGGTTGTGTCATGTTAGGCCCAAGGAACACCATTGACAATGGTAGGGCCACCTACTTGCAAGATTCCCCCGTTACGTCGGATCCGGGAGTTTCGGGGTGTGAGCAGTCTTGGAACCCGCGAGAGAGAATCCGACGTCGGTGAGGCCCGGCACAGAGAGTGATGGTATCTTTGGCACCCAACACCATGATACATCTAACACACATGGCATGGCAAAACATTGGTTTAGGTGGGATCCCGACGCTCCGGGTCCCCTCTCCGGAGATACACTAGCCCCGGTGTAGAAAAAGATGGAACCTGCGTCTAGCCCCCCCTGCGTGAGCCGGAAGTGGGTAGAAAAGTGGAACTAGTTGCTTGGTTGTGTCATGTTAGGCCCAAGGAACACCCTTGACAATGGTAGGGCTCACCTACTTGCAAGATTCCCCCCGTTACGTCGGATCCGGGAGTTTCGGGGTGTGAGCAGTCCTGGAACCCGCGAGAGAGAATCCGACGTCGGTGAGGCCCCGGCACAGAGTGATGGTATCTTTGGCACCCAACACCCATGATACAATCTAACACACATGGCATGGAAAAACATTGGTTTAGGTGGGATCCCGACGCTCCGGGTCCCCTCTCCGGAGATACACTAGCCCCGGTGTAGAAAAAGACGGAACCTGCGTCTAGCCCCCTCTGCGTGAGCCGGAAGTGGGTAGCAAAGTGGAAATGGTTGCTTGGTTGTGTCATGTTAGTCCCAAGGAACACCCTTGACAATGGTAGGGCCCACCTACTTGCAAGATTCCCCCCGTTACGTCGGATCCGGGAGTTTCGGGGTGTGAGCAGTCCTGGAACCCGCGAGAGAGAATCCGACGTCGGAGGCCCCGGCACAGAGAGTGATGTATCTTTGGCACCCAACACCCATGATACAATCTAACACACATGGCATGGCAAAACATTGGTTTAGGTGGGATCCCGACGCTCCGGGTCCCCTCTCCGGAGATACACTAGCCCGGTGTAGAAAAGACGGAACCTGCGTCTAGCCCCCCCTGCGTGAGCCGGAAGTGGGTAGCAAAGTGGAACTAGTTGCTTGGTTGTGTCATGTTAGGCCCAAGGAACCCTTGACAATGGTAGGGCCCACCTACTTGCAAGATTCCCCCGTTACGTCGGATCCGGGAGTTTCGGGGTGTGAGCAGTCCTGGAACCCGCGAGAGAGAATCCGACGTCGGTGAGGCCCCGGCACAGAGAGTGAGGGTATCTTTGGCACCCAACACCCATGATACAATCTAACACACATGGCATGGCAAAACATTGGTTTAGGTGGGATCCCGACGCTCCGGGTCCCCTCTCCGGAGATACACTAGCCCCGGTGTAGAAAAAGACGGAACCGGCGTCTAGCCCCCCCTGCGTGAGCCGGAAGTGGGTAGCAAAGTGGAGCTAGTGGTTGTGTCATGTTAGGCACAAGGAACACCATTGACAATGGTAGGGCCCACCTACTTGCAAGATTCCCCCCGTTACGTCGGATCCGGGAGTTTCGGGGTGTGAGCAGTCCTGGAACCCGCGAGAGAGAATCCGACGTCGGTGAGGCCCCGACACAGAGAGTGATGGTATCTGGCACCCAACACCCATGATAGAATCTAACACACATGGCATGGAAAAACATTGGTTTAGGTGGGATCCCGACGCTCCGGGTCCCCTCTCCGGAGATACACTAGCCCCGGTGTAGAAAAAGACGGAACCTGCGTCCAGCCCCCCCTGCGTGAGCTGGAAGTGGGTAGCAAAGTGGAACTAGTTGCTTGGTTGTGTCATGTTAGGCCCAAGGAACACCATTGACAATGGTAGGGCCCACCTACTTGCAAGATTCCCCCCGTTACGTCGGATCCGGGAGTTTCGGGGTGTGAGCAGTCCTGGAACCCGCGAGAGAGAATCTGACGTCGGTGAGGCCCCGGCACAGAGAGTGATGGTATCTTTGGCACCCAACACCCATGATACAATCTAACACACATGGCATGGCAAAACATTGGTTTAGGTGGGGTCCCGACGCTCCGTGTCCCCTCTCCGGAGATACACTAGCCCCGGTGTAGAAAAAGACGGAACCGGCGTCTAGCCCCCCCTGCGTGAGCCGGAAGTGGGTAGCAAAGTGGAACTAGTTGCTTTGTTGTGTCATGTTAGTCCCAAGGAACACCCTTGACAATGGTAGGGCCCACCTACTTGCAAGATTCCCCCCGTTACGTCGGATCCGGGAGTTTCGCGGTGTGAGCAGTCCTGGAACCCGCGAGAGAGAATCCGACGTCGATGAGGCCCCGGCACAGAGAGTGATGGTATCTTTGGCACCCAACACCCATGATACAATCTAACACACATGGCATGGCAAAACATAGGTTTAGGTGGGATCCCGACGCTCCGTGTCCCCTCTCCGGAGATACACTAGCCCCGGTGTAGAAAAAGACGGAACCGGCGTCCAGCCCCCCCTGCGTGAGCCGGAAGTGGGTAGCAAAGTGGAACTAGTTGCTTGGTTGTGTCATGTTAGGCCCAAGGAACACCATTGACAATGGTAGGGCCCACCTACTTGCAAGATTCCCCCCGTTACGTCGGATCCGGGAGTTTCGGGTGTGAGCAGTCCTGGAACCCGGGAGAGAATCCGACGTCGGTGAGGCCCCGGCACAGAGAGTGATGGTATCTTTGGCACCCAACACCCATGATACAATCTAACACACATGTAATGGAAAAACATAGGTTTAGGTGGGATCCCTACGCTCCGGGTCACCTCTCCGGAGATACACTAGCCCCGGTGTAGAAAAAGACGGAACCGGCGTCCAGCCCCCCCTGCGTGAGCCGGAAGTGGGTAGCAAAGTGGAACTAGTTGCTTGGTTGTGTCATGTTAGTCCCAAGGAACACCCTTGACAATGGTAGGGCCCACCTACTTGCAAGATTCCCCCCGTTACGTCGGATCCGGGAGTTTCGGGGTGTGAGCAGTCCTGGAACCCGCGAGAGAGAATCCGACGTCGGTGAGGCCCGTCACAGAGAGTGATGGTATCTTTGGCACCCAACACCCATGATACAATCTAACACACATGGCATGGAAAAACATTGGTTTAGGTGGGATCCCGACGCTCCGGGTCCCCTCTCCGGAGATACACTAGCCCGGTGTAGAAAAAGACGGAACCGGCGTCTAGCCCCCCCTGCGTGAGCCGGAAGTGGGTAGCAAAGTGGAACTAGTGGTTGTGTCATGTTAGGCCCAAGTAACACCATTGACAATGGTAGGGCCCACCTACTTGCAAGATTCCCCCCGTTACGTCGGATCCGGGAGTTTCGGGGTGTGAGCAGTCCTGGAACCCGCGAGAGAGAATCCGACGTCGGTGAGGCCCCGGCACAGAGAGTGATGGTATCTGGCACCCAACACCCATGATACAATCTAACACACATGGCATGGAAAACATTGGTTTTAGGTGGGATCCCGACGCTCCGGGTCCCCTCTCCGGAGATACACTAGCCCCGGTGTAGAAAAAGACGGAATCTGCGTCCAGCCCCCCCTGCGTGAGCTGGAAGTGGGTAGCAAAGTGGAACTAGTTGCTTGGTTGTGTCATGTTAGGCCCAAGGAACACCATTGACAATGGTAGGGCCCACCTACTTGCAAGATTCCCCCCGTTACGTCGGATCCGGGAGTTTCGGGGTGTGAGCAGTCTTGGAACCCGCGAGAGAGAATCCGACGTCGGTGAGGCCCCGGCACAGAGAGTGATGGTATCTTTGGCACCCAACACCCATGATACAATCTAACACACATGGAATGGCAAAACATAGGTTTAGGTGGGATCCCGACGCTCCGGGTCACCTCTCCGGAGATACACTAGCCCCGGTGTAGAAAAGACGGAAACCGGCGTCCAGCCCCCTGCGTGAGCCGGAAGTGGGTAGCAAAGTGGAACTAGTTGCTTGGTTGTGTCATGTTAGTCCCAAGGAACACCCTTGACAATGGTAGGTCCCACCTACTTGCAAGATTCCCCTGTTACGTCGGATCCGGGAGTTTCGGGGTGTGAGCAGTCCTGGAACCCGCGAGAGAGAATCCGACGTTGGTGAGGCCCCGGCATAGAGAGTGATGGTATCTTTGGCACCCAACACCCATGATACAATCTAACACACATGGCATGGAAAAACATTGGTTTACGTGGGATCCCGACGCTCGGGTCCCTCTCCGGAGATACACTAGCCCCGGTGTAGAAAAAGACGGAACCGGCGTCTAGCCCCCCCTGCGTGAGCCGGAAGTGGGTAGAAAACTGGAACTAGTTGCTTGGTTGTGTCATGTTAGGCCCAAGGAACACCATTGACAATGGTAGTGCCCACCTACTTGCAAGATTCCCCCGTTACGTCGGATGCGGGAGTTTCGGGGTGTGAGCAGTCCTGGAACCCGCGAGAGAGAATCCGACGTCGGTGAGGCCCCGGCACAGAGAGTGATGGTATCTTTGGCACCCAACACCATGATACAATCTAACACACATGGCATGGCAAAACATTGGTTTACGTGGGATCCGACGCTCCGGGTCCCCTCCCGGAGATACACTAGCCCCGGTGTAGAAAAAGACGGAACCTGCGTCTAGCCCCCCTGCGTGAGCCGGAAGTGGGTAGCAAAGTGGAACTAGTTGCTTGGTTGTGTCATGTTAGGCCCAAGGAACACCCTTGACAATGGTAGGGCCCACCTACTTGCAAGATTCCCCCCGTTACGTCGGATCCGGGAGTTTCGGGGTGTGAGCAGTCCTGGAACCAGCGAGAGAGAATCCGACGTCGGTGAGGCCCGGCACAGAGAGTGATGGTATCTTTGGCACCCAACACCCATGATACAATCTAACACACATGGCATGGCAAAACATTGGTTTAGGTGGGATCCCGACGCTCCGGGTCCCCTCTCCGGAGATACACTAGCCCCGGTGTAGAAAAGACGGAACCGGCGTCTAGCCCCCCTGCGTGAGCCGGAAGTGGGTAGCAAAGTGGAACTAGTTGCTTGGTTGTGTCATGTTAGGCCAAGGAACACCATTGACAATGGTAGGGCCCACCTACTTGCAAGATTCCCCCGTTACGTCGGATCCGGAAGTTTCGGGGTTGTGAGCAGTCCTGGAACCCGCGAGAGAGAATCCGACGTCGAGGCCCCGGCACAGAGAGTGATGGTATCTTTGGCACCCAACACCCATGATACAATCTAACACACATGGCATGGCAAAACATTGGTTTAGGTGGGATCCCGACGCTCCGGGTCCCCTCTCCGGAGATACACTAGCCCCGGTGTAGAAAAAGACGGAACCGGCGTCTAGCCCCCCTGCGTGAGCCGGAAGTGGGAAGCAAAGTGGAACTAGTTGCTTGGTTGTGTCATGTTAGGCCCAAGGAACACCATTGACAATGGTAGGGCCCACCTACTTGCAAGATTCCCCCCGTTACGTCGGATCCGGGAGTTTCGGGGTGTGAGCAGTCCTGGAACCCGCGAGAGAGAATCCGACGTCGGTGAGGCCCCGGCCCAGAGAGTGATGGTATCTTTGGCACCCAACACCCATGATACAATCTAACACACATGTAATGGCAAAACATAGGTTTAGGTGGGATCCCGACGCTCCGGGTCACCTCTCCGGAGATACACTAGCCCCGGTGTAGAAAAAGACGGAACCGGCGTCCAGCCCCCCCTGCGTGAGCCGGAAGTGGGTAGCAGAGTGGAACTAGTTGCTTGGTTGTGTCATGTTAGGCCCAAGGAACACCATTGACAATGGTAGGGCCCACCTACTTGCAAGATTCCCCCCGTTACGTCGGATCCGGGAGTTTCGGGGTGTGAGCAGTCCTGGAACCCGCGAGAGAATCCGACGTCGGTGAGGCCCCGGCACAGAGAGTGATGGCATCTTTGGCACCCAACACCCATGATACAATCTAACACACATGTAATGGCAAAACATAGGTTTAGGTGGGATCCCGACGCTCCGGGTCACCTCTCCGGAGATACACTAGCCCCGGTGTAGAAAAAGACGGAACCGGCGTCCAGCCCCCCCTACGTGAGCCGGAAGTGGGTAGCAAAGTGGAACTAGTTGCTTGGTTGTGTCATGTTAGTCCCAAGGAACACCCTTGACAATGGTAGGGCCCACCTACTTGCAAGATTCCCCCCGTTACGTCGGATCCGGGAGTTTCGGGGTGTGAGCAGTCCTGGAACCCGCGAGAGAGAATCCGACGTCGGTGAGGCCCCGTCACAGAGAGTGATGGTATCTTTGGCACCCAACACCCATGATACAATATAACACACATGGCATGGAAAAACATTGGTTTAGGTGGGATCCCGACGCTCCGGGTCCCCTCTCCGGAGATACACTAGCCCCGGTGTAGAAAAAGACGGAACCGGCGTCTAGCCCCCCCTGCGTGAGCCGGAAGTGGGTAGCAAAGTGGAACTAGTGGTTGTGTCATGTTAGGCCCAAGTAACACCATTGACAATGGTATGGCCCACCTACTTGCAAGATTCCCCCCGTTACGTCGGATCCGGGAGTTTCGGGGTGTGAGCAGTCCTGGAACCCGCGAGAGAGAATCCGACGTCGGTGAGGCCCCGGCACAGAGAGTGATGGTATCTGGCACCCAACACCCATGATACAATCTAACACACATGGCATGGAAAAACATTGGTTTAGGTGGGATCCCGACGCTCCGGGTCCCCTCTCCGGAGATACACTAGCCCCGGTAGAAAAAGACGGAATCTGCGTCCAGCCCCCCCTGCGTGAGCTGGAAGTGGGTAGCAAAGTGGAACTAGTTGCTTGGTTGTGTCATGTTAGGCCCAAGGAACACCATTGACAATGGTAGGGCCCACCTACTTGCAAGATTCCCCCGTTACGTCGGATCCGGGAGTTCGGTGTGAGCAGTCCTGGAACCCGCGAGAGAGAATCCGACGTCGGTGAGGCCCCGGCACAGAGAGTGATGGTATCTTTGGCACCCAACACCCATGATACAATCTAACACACATGGAATGGCAAAACATAGGTTTAGGTGGGATCCCGACGCTCCGGGTCACCTCTCCGGAGATACACTAGCCCCGGTGTAGAAAAAGACGGAACCGGCGTCCAGCCCCCCCTGCGTGAGCCGGAAGTGGGTAGCAAAGTGGAACTAGTTGCTTGGTTGTGTCATGTTAGTCCCAAGGAACACCCTTGACAAAGGTAGGTCCCACCTACTTGCAAGATTCCCCCGTTACGTCGGATCCGGGAGTTTCGGGGTGTGAGCAGTCCTGGAACCCGCGAGAGAGAATCCGACGTTGGTGAGGCCCCGGCATAGAGAGTGATGGTATCTTTGGCACCCAACACCCATGATACAATCTAACACACATGGCATGGCAAAAAATTGGTTTACGTGGGATCCCGACGCTCCGGGTCCCCTCTCCGGAGATACACTAGCCCCGGTGTAGAAAAAGACGGAACCGGCGTCTAGCCCCCCCTGCGTGAGCCGGAAGTGGGTAGAAAACTGGAACTAGTTGCTTGGTTGTGTCATGTTAGGCCCAAGGAACACCATTGACAATGGTAGGGCCCACCTACTTGCAAGATTCCCCCCGTTACGTCGGATGCGGGAGTTTCGGGGTGTGAGCAGTCCTGGAACCCGCGAGAGAGAATCCGACGTCGGTGAGGCCCCGGCACAGAGAGTGATGGTATCTTTGGAACCCAACACCCATGATACAATCTAACACACATGGCATGGCAAAACATTGGTTTACGTGGGATCCCGACGCTCCGGGTCCCCTCTCCGGAGATACACTAGCCCCGGTGTAGAAAAAGACGGAACCTGCGTCTAGCCCCCCCTGCGTGAGCCGGAAGTGGGTAGCAAAGTGGAACTAGTTGCTTGGTTGTGTCATGTTAGGCCCAAGGAACACCCTTGACAATGGTAGGGCCCACCTACTTGCAATATTCCCCCCGTTACGTCGGATCCGGGAGTTTCAGGGTGTGAGCAGTCCTGGAACCCGCGAGAGAGAATCCGACGTCGGTGAGGCCCCGGCACAGAGAGTGATGGTATCTTTGGCACCCAACACCCATGATACAATCTAACACACATGGCATGGCAAAACATTGGTTTAGGTGGGATCCGACGCTCCGGGTCCCCTCTCCGGAGATACACTAGCCCCGGTGTAGAAAAAGACGGAACCGGCGTCTAGCCCCCCTGCGTGAGGAAGTGGGTAGCAAAGTGGAACTAGTTGCTTGGTTGTGTCATGTTAGGCCCAAGGAACACCATTGACAATGGTAGGGCCCACCTACTTGCAAGATTCCCCCGTTACGTCGGATCCGGGAGTTTCGGGGTGTGAGCAGTCCTGGAACCCGCGAGAGAGAATCCGACGTCGGTGAGGCCCCGGCACAGAGAGTGATGGTATCTTTGGCACCCAACACCCATGATACAATCTAACACACATGGCATGGCAAAACATTTGTTTAGGTGGGATCCCGACGCTCCGGGTCCCCTCTCCGGAGATACACTAGCCCCGGTGTAGAAAAAGACGGAACCGGCGTCCAGCCCCCCCTGCGTGAGCCGGAAGTGGGTAGCAAAGTGGAACTAGTTGCTTGGTTGTGTCATGTTAGGCCCAAGGAACACCATTGACAGTGGTAGGGCCCACCTACTTGCAAGATTCCCCCCGTTACGTCGGATCCGGGAGTTTCGGGGTGTGAGCAGTCCTGGAACCCGCGAGAGAGAATCCGACGTCGGTGAGGCCGCGGCACAGAGAGTGATGCTATCTTTGGCACCCAACACCCATGATACAATCTAACACACATGGCATGGCAAAATATTGGTTTAGGTGGGATCCCGACGCTCCGGGTCCCCTCTCCGGAGATACACTAGCCCCGGTGTAGAAAAAGACGGACTATTCAATAGTGAAAGTAATTAAACTTGGTATAAGAATTAATATTAATTATTATGTGATTATTTGTATACTTAAAAAAAGACCAAGGTAAAAACCTTTAATGTTTGTACTTTGCCGAGTGTCCATAGAAATGACACTCGGCAAACAATGTACCGGCAATTGCATCCACGTATGTTGCCGAGTGTCACGACATTTGACACTCGGCAAACAATGCACTGGCAGTGTCATCCACGTACTTTGCCGAGTGTCCCGACATTTGACACTCGGCAAAGACGTGTACCGGGAACAAAAATATGGCGGGCCGGCCGCAACCCTATCCCTTCCTATTTTCTCTCTTCCATCGATCCCCACCTCTCCCACCCCGTCCGAGCCGCCGCCACGCCGTACTCCCTCTCTCCGACGCCGCCGCCCACCCAGCCGCCGCCGGCCACCTTCCTCCTCCCGGCAAGCCTCCCCTCCTCCCCGCCCCCACCGAGCCGCCGCCCCCTCCTCCTCCCTCCCCCCACCGAGCCGCCGCCAGGCCCTCCTCGATCTGCCGCCGCCCGGGCTGCTCGCCCGCGCCATCGACGGACGGCGTCGACCATCGGTTAGCCTCCCCTCCTCCCCGCCCCCTCCTCTGATCTGCAGTTCTCTCTCCTGGAGCCGTCTTTCTTCTCTTGACAGAGGAAACGACAGGGATCACAACAAAACAAGAAGAAGAGAAAATTAGTATACGTGGTAGATTACAGATACGGGGGAAAATTTAAGCCACGCTGGAGAGGGCCTCCAGAGATCTCCAGGATGCACGCGTGGTTTTGCTAATTATCTCTTCAAAGAAGACTGTTGTGGGGGGTAATACGATGGACCGTGGAAGAATTGCTCATGCGGCGCAGGTGTTGGCGGCGCTGACACCCTTGGCGGTGACCTTGGCGTTGGTGCAGACAGCCATTGTCTTGTTGCGCGTGCCACTGTACTCGATCTTGATGTCGCTCATGGTGATACCAGTGCATGGCTGCTTGGTGGTGCAGATGAGGTTGACGGCCTCGGGGTGGTAGTAGTTAGCTGCTCGATTAGATTGAGACATGATTTACTAGAATCAGTGGCCAGCAGAACAGTAGTTAGCTGCTCGATTAGAACTTGGATTCAGTTTACCAGATTCAGCTAATTAGCTTAGCTCGCCCATTGGATTCAGTTTTCCGCACATCACATTCTTCGTAGATAAGGCGAGTGTTTCGATCAGTATCACTTGGTTTCAGTTTCTCGATCCGTTCTGTATTTGATTAATAACACACCCATTGATGTCTGTGATTATATGTTTGTGGAATCATGCTTCATGTTTGATTATGTTTTGTGGAATTAGTCCTCATGCTTGATCATGGTTTATGGAATTATGTTTGCGGGTTTAGGATCCCAGACGACGATGTTTGGTGGTATTATGTTTTCTGGTCAACACATAACTACATCATAGGGCATATGTTTTAATTTTTTTTGGTTTCATCTACTGTCATGGCACATGGCACCATGAGGCATGATTATCAGTGTTTATCCTTCCATTCTACTGTTAGCAAATTCAGTTATTGTCAATAATCATTCCAGAAGTAAACTAGCTAACTGAAGAAATCTTCAGTTAACATCTCTGTCATGAGGAGCACAACTAGCAGCAAGTGTTAAGTGAGTCAACTGAAGAAGTTCTTCAGTTAACACGATTTGTATATTAATTTGCTCATACAGATCAAAAAATATGCACGATGATATATGTACTTCTGTATAATGCTTACCGATTTACGAGCAATCTAGCAGAAGTAACACAAATCAATGATTATACTCAGAAGTCAAAACTGAGCACCAGATACATTTTTGCCCATGAAAACAAGATACATCATCATGCTTGAAATCACAACAGGGAAAAGGCAAATTTCATGGAAATAAGAGATTGTGTACTTTCTGTTTAGACAAGGAGAAAATAAAGCACTTTAAAATATTACTAAGAAGGTAAAATGTACAAACAAATAGCACCAATGCCACAGCTCACAATGGTTACCTGAAGAAATAAATCAGTATGTGTCTTCCCTTCAATTTAACCCACCTTTCAGGAGACGGCATCGAACAGTCACTTGTCCCATGGAAGATGATGATATGAGGCAACAAAGAAATTGTAGGTCTAACAACTACCTCCTTAACCAAAACCCGTGGAGAAAATTTCCTTAATGATTCCTCACCTTCCATCATACTAAAACATATGGTTGCAATGGTGTTAGTATCTTGACATTAGTGGGGAAGAAAATTGTCGGATGCTTTTTTTAGGAAGGGAAAAGATTTATATTAGTGTTGAAGCTTGAATAAATACTACCGTCAAAGTTAAATACCTGAAAAGAGAGATAGGTATAGACCACGCCTATGGAAATGATCAACCAAGTTGAGAAGATTATAACTGCAGAGATTAGAAGTCAAATGTTAAGGCCAATACACCTATTCTGAGCATTGGTATAAGAATCAGTAGTGATGCTCCTACCAAAGGTAACATGTCATGCGATTAAATGTTGGAAAAGCAGTACAGGGATCCAAAAGTAGCACTGGCTTCCCATACCTGATTCCTAGAATATACTACAGCAAGAGCCTGTGACTTGCATGCTAATATTGCTAAATAGAAGCTCTGTAGTTTTCTAGACCGTAGATTTAGTTCTTAGATAGCAGAACAGGACAGGAATAAATGCATATGCAAACAACAAAAATACAGGAGTACCCAGACCTATGTAAAAACTATGAATTAATTGTTCTTAAGTGGCTGGGATGATGTTATTTTGTTTCTGATAATTCTGTGAAGCCATTTCTCCCCCTTTCACCTTCATCCACTCTTGCCTCCGCATTGTGCTGGCCTGCGTCTGCGTGGCTGTGGTCTGGGGCCTGCAGATGTGATCAGAGGGCGTGGGCACTATACCTGGCTTTCCTCATTTAGGTCTGTGGTAAATAAGTTTGATTTTGTAAGGTACTTTTGTTTTCACTTATTTGGGTTTATGGAGGAATTGTCATGGTTGTTTAGTTCGTGGGTGCAAGCAATGCCCATGGTAATGCAGTTTGCAAGTGCTCCGTGCCTGACATGTCTGATGTATCTTCCTCTGCTCTTTCGTTCTTCATTATTGCTTTTGATCTATGCATTATTCCGCTGCTACATTTGCCTCAAATTACAGTTAGGATCGAGCCTATTCCCTTTTTGATTTGTCGTGAACTTACCAAGTACTGGTGTTCTGTTCTAGCCTAGCCGGAGTTTTCTGACGAGATCAGTGCAATTCTTAGCAAGAGTAACCTCATGCTTTGGTTTATTTGGTATTGTCGTGGATACGAAAACAACATGCTTATCAAAATGCTTTCTAGGGAGTGCCTGTATCAAATTCCTATCCTCTGTTGGTGGGCAAACTGTTTTTACGCGGTTTCTCTACCATGAAGGGCACTAAAAATAGACTAGTATATTATGAGCCTTGATGTTGTTCGAGACTGAAAAATTTGGATGAATTATGCCTCAAATGGTTACTACAGTATGTCTTTCCTTGATGGGTACGCAGCTAATATAATGAGGGGAGTGAATCTTGCAGGGCTTCGGATAACAGGGCTCAAGAGTCATGACTACCACGTATGGATTGAGCGGATCATGCCTGTCATGATTCGAGGATACGTTGATGAGGAAATTTGGCTAGTGCTAGCCAAGTTGAGTTTTTTCTTTCGCCAGCTTTGTGCCAAGGAATTAGACCGAGCTGTGGTTGCTAAGTTGGAGGAACAGGTTGCCGGCTTACTGGTGGACCTAGAGGCGATCTTTCCCCCCGGCTTCTTTAATCCGATGCAACACTTGCTCTTGCATCTGGCTGAAGAGGCACGATTGGGTGGCCCTGTGCAGTACCGGGATGTTTTCAACCGAGAGAGCAGAATAAACTTAGAGAGAAAAGCACGAACAAATGTCGCATCGAAGCATCCATATGTGAGGCAACCCTCAACGAGGAGGTGGCAAACTTTACGACAAAGTACTATCATGAAAGTCTTCCCACTCGTCATAATCCAGTTTCTCGGTACAATAATGACCCCAACTCCGCGGATGCACCGAGCTTAGCATACTTGCAGGGCTTGGTGGCAGATCAAGTGGCGCGAAGCAAGAGCAAGTAGACTCACATGAACAATGGACGGCTATTCTCTCGTGTGTCCTGAAGAACACGGCGGAAGTAAAGCCCTACATTGAGTAAGTGCTCAACACCTTCTTTTCACAAGCTTTCATTCCCATAGTTTGTGTCTAACTCCGATTTTTGTCATTCCGCACCTAGGTTATTTGAGAAAGAAACCTGGAAACATCATTCCCGAGAACCTACCTACGACGAGAAGACTACTATTTTTAAGAAGGGTGGCAAAGGAGGCGGCGGTTTCATTAGTTGGTTCGCCACAAAAGTAACACTCTATCTTACATGGTTTCTAGTGAGACATATTTTACGCCGATCTTAGCTTTAAGTAACACTCCTATTGACCTTGTAGGCTGTAGCCGACAAGGAAATGAGTCCCGAGTTGCGGCAACTTGCCCGCGGGTTCACCTACTCCCTCAAGACATTCACATCTTACGATGTGAATGGGTATCGCTTCCATACCCGTTCTTACGATGAGAAACGGCCGAACCGGAAGACAAATAATTTCGGGGTCTTCATGAATGCCGGTGGTGATTACTTCGGCATCGTCGAGGGAATTTATGAGCTCGATTTCCATTTCGGCAAGAAGAACCCGATTGTATTCAAATGCCATTGGTTCGATCCAACTAGAGTGAGACGAAATCCTGAAATTGGATTGATCGAAATTGAACGAGCATCTGTCTATGGGGGAGATGATGTCTACATCATTGCACAACATGCCACCCAAGTATTCTATCTCCCCTACCCATGCAAAACTATGAAACGTCTCCAGGGGTGGGATGTGGTGATCACGGTGCCACCGCGTAATAGACCACCTCCTCCAAACGATGAAGATTACCACCAGCGCATAAACCCCATCACCTATGAGGGAGAGTTCTATCAAGAGGACGACGATGGGCTCACCGGCCGGCTCAGCATCGACTTGCCCACAATTGACTAAATTGTAGAAGACGACGGTGATGATGGCATGGGCGCCGAGAGCGAGCAAGACGACGATCCAGCTGTTCTTAACTCTAAGGACGTGGAACTACTTGAACGTCTCCACATACCCGATGTTGAGGAGCCGAGCGGTCTACCATCGAACTACATGGAAGAGTGGTGGTACACCCGTGATAGCGACGACGATGATGATCCCGGTCCAAGTTATGATCCCAAGGATGTAGACAATGGGTTCTGAACCATTTGTGTTCCAACTATGTAACCGTCAATGTATAATTAGCATTTAGTTTTCACTATTTGTGTGTCACTTCGAAACTTATAGCTTGTAATATTTTTCTATTCCGAACTTCTTATTGCTATTACATTACTTTAATAGTTTAATTGCGCTTTAATTTTTTATTGCATGTACATAATATGCTTTGTATGAATTACTCTTTGTTTATTTAACTTTTTAACATTTGTTATCACCTATACTAATCGGGTTCCCTCTTGTGTCATAACAGGTGAAACATGGGAGGTTCCAAGGCCCCCAAGGTGGTAAAGCGCACCGCCACCAAGAAGGCCGATGTGACGGGCTTGTACGCCAGATCTGAGGATGGCGCGCGCACACTGGTAGGGCGACGACGGGTTGCGACGTCCGGCGCGAGCACGGAGGCGACCTCTAGCTCACGGAGAGCCCCGGCCCGTCGCTCAGGGGGGCGTGGTTCGCACCGGGCTGCTCGCTCACAGAGCCCCTTGCCCGAGGTTACTTCTTCTGACGAGGAGGAGCAGCAGGAGGATGAGGAGCAGGAGGAGGAGGAGGAGCACGAGTAGGAGGGGTCAGACTCCGAGGACGGGTCTGACCGGGACGAGGAGGAGGAGCAGCAGCCCTCGGACCCGGAGTCCGAGGAGGACGAGGACTTATTCGCACACCCGCTCCCCCAGCTAGGGAAAGTGTGGCCCGCGGACAAGAAACCTTTTCTGCGCGGGCCCACGCGGCTACCTGAGCCGCCATACCCCCACCGGCACCACTTGGTCAGACCGGACGGAGACACGTAAGTGATTGTTAATCATCGTTGCTACATTTTTGCTATATTAATTTTTCATCAAAACATAACTAACTAGCTTGTTTTTCTTTTGTGCACGTGCAGGTCCTTGGCGTATGTGGGGCCCAGTCCACCACGGCCCATGAGCGGCATCCTTGGGCTTCTTTGCAAGAAGCATTTCCCAGGCTTCGTCACCCTGGATAGCAAGGAGGAGCCAGCTGCTTCCTGGAAGCACTACGAGCAGGTGCCCGATGTCGCGGACAGGTGGGGCCGGGTGTACGACCACTTAGGCACTTGGGTGATTACAGATTTCTGGGTTAGTATATTTTCCAATGCTAATGGTTTTAGGGCAATATCTTTCGTGAAATATATATATATATCGTGCTAATGTCTTCAATTTCTGCAATGGTTGTAGGACTACTTCACCTGCGTCGAGGGGGAAGAGGCTAGGGCCACGGCTGTGCTGATCAAGATGGCCAAGAAGCTTATCCGTGACATGCACTACGAGGCGCGTGTGCTGTGCGTGGTTAAGTTCTACGCCAAATACTTGAACACCACATTGTCCAAGAAGGATGCCCGACTGGTTCACTTGTCCGAGGTCCAATACTTGAAGGTAAGGACATAGTCTTTATAGTTATTCGTATATGGCCGCCGGGTGGTCTCACGTGGCTCTAATTTTTTCAAACAGGTGGTGCCTCAGTGGCTGGCCAACAAGCTGCCTTGCTATAGGTGATGGTCGCGAAGTGGTGAGCGACGCGTACAAGGCGGAACACGCCGCGTGCCGGGCCCGGCGTCTTCTGCTAGGCGAGGGACACCGTCAGGGCGGCCTCACCCTCACCGGCATCGTCCAGAGAGAGGTAAATAACCGTTCATATTTTTCCTTTTCAATGCAATGTTCTTTCTAACTTTATAGGTTTGTGCTAATATACTTCTGCTTTCAATTTTAGGCCGAGAAGGGCAATGAGATCAATCGCATGTAGGCCTTCCGTAGGACCCGGACCCCCAAGGTGCTGAAACCGGATATACCGGCTGATCAGCAGTGGATCAACACGCAAACCGGCAAGAAGTGGGACAAGTACGTCGAGAAGATGAAGGAGAAGCACGGCCCTGACTGTGACCCTTCACGGCGCCCTATGATCCACAGGTTGCTATGGTTGCGGGAGAGGTCGAAGGAACGGCAGATTTGCCTTCGCCAATGGCGCCTTCGATACCACAGGTACACCCACACTCTCCCAGATCCGTGCGAGGTCAGTCAGCTCATCGCCCTCTATCGAGCGCCGCCCACGGCCAGGACTAGATGCCATCGCCGCTATGCAGGTACAATCATTCTTTGCACATGTATATCTTGTTTGCGTTGCGCAATTGTTGACAATAAACATCCCGTAGGATGAAGTTGATGAAAACAAGAGGATCGCGATGGAGTCGAAAGAGAAGGTCCAAAGAATGGAGGAGCAGCTGAGTAGCCAGCATGCATGGATGCAGGCAATGATGCAGGTATTATTTTCACCCTTTTAGTTCCATTCATCATTATATGCGTGTAAACTCACCGGTATAACTCTTTTCATCTTTGCAGATGGTCAGCGCTCTTCCACGGGATCCATCAGCTCCTCCTCTACCTCCTCTACCGCCGTTCAACATCAACTTGGTAAGTTGGCTTGCAGCTTGTTAACTGATTCATTTTTCCAGCTTAGTCGACTAATATGGATCTTTATAGGGAAATGCTTCATCATCGGGAACCCAGAACGACATGGACCAGGACGGATCTCGAGCTGACGGTGACGAGTCGGCTCCGTAGACCTCGGTGCATAGTTGATTTGGATCTCGTCGTTCTTGTGGCTACTTATATGATGTTTAGACATTTGTGACTTGTCGACTATTGAACTACCTATATGATGCTTCTAGGATGATGTTTAAACACTTGTGACTTGTAATATATCCGTGTGGAGCTATTTGATGCATTTGTAGCTATTTAGTTGCAAATATGTTATGCATTTGTTGCTATTTGGTGCAATTATGAGTGTTTTGATTGTTCTGATACTTCTATTGTGAAAGAAATAGAATTTGTAATTTGATTGCAGGGATTGAAGCAAATGTAGCAAGCTGCTGTCAAATTTGCAACGTCTTTGCCGAGTGTAACACTCGGCAAAGGCCTGTATGGTCACTATGCCGAGTGTTACACTCGGCAAAGAGGTTGCCCAGGCGACCAAATGGCACCTGGGAGCAAGTCTTTGCCGAGTGGTCTGTCAGACCCCGGACCCAGAGATATACATACTGTTATGTGCTCCTAGCCATGGACTCACAAGGGCTTCAGGGTTACCAGCCCCGGCCGCAACAAACAACGGCAGGCAGACCGGATTCATCGGCACGTAGTCCGGATCC
This sequence comes from Alopecurus myosuroides, assembly GCA_028641055.1. Taxonomy (NCBI): domain Eukaryota; kingdom Viridiplantae; phylum Streptophyta; class Magnoliopsida; order Poales; family Poaceae; genus Alopecurus; species Alopecurus myosuroides. The sequence goes on along the minus strand of JAPCYS010002349.1, from coordinate 71,899 downwards.
CCGGTCTACTACTCCTTGTATCCATGCTAGTCATAACCAACTATGCATACCCAAGCGTCCACGAGTCGGATGAAACTGAAGGAACGGGACCAAAGTTATACAGAGCTGCTATGTGTCCAGAAAGTGCAACAACAATCGAGGGTTACTGGGGTTACCTCGCCCCAGGCCGATCATATCGACAGGCGGGCTCGGACATGGATCATCGGCTCCACAACCCCTCGACTGCGACAACTATGCAGGCATAGCCAAAACTGTATAACAATGAGCTCGAAACCAACAACCGATCAAAGCAGTACTCTAAACATGAAACTTTACTAAACAGATGTTACTAGAGTATAGCTTACAAACAGAGGTCACACGACCCAACATTACATCAGACAACGGAAGGCAAATTATGTTGCTAATCAACAAGAACCAAAAAGGCCTAAGAGGCCGCAACATAAGGCGACGTCCCAGCCCATAGATTCCAGGCTGCTACCTGGGAACCCCGAACTACTCGTCGATGTCCACGTCGAAACACCACCGAACTGAGGAACTCCACCTGAACCAAGTTGAAGCAAACATGAGTACGGGAGGTACTCAACAAGACTTAGTTAACCTATTATATATCTGCTTCTTTTAGAAAGAGTTATGAAGGTTATTTTGCGTAAAGCCATCTTTGTTTTCCAAGTTGAGGGAGGAATAGCACGTCTCATGGAGTATTTTGAAAACAGATGAGAAAGCTACTCAACTACTGATATCATCATCTTTTTCATCCACCAACATCATTTCAGCACCTCGTGCTTCAAAGATCACCACATCAAGTTGTTCCGGTAACTCATGCTACAAGGTAACCCCTCTCGACATCTCCGAGGAGGCATCCTTCACTCATTATCAACAAGTTTTACTCATTCCGTTTAAGTTGTCTATGATCACAGAATCCGTCACCAAGTCGTCCTTAACCGCGGACACGGCTTTTCGAAAAGATTTAACCCTGCAGGGGTGTACAACTTTAACCACACGTATCAACCAACTCTTAATGCCAGAACGTTGGCACTATTCCGGGAAGTGCCGGCAGATGGAGGTCGACCACGACCTTTCCCTTGCTTCGCCTATTCCATGAGTCGCTCCGAGTAGAGATGGACCGCCAATAGGGAGTGGCCATCTCCTGCCGGGTCTCTATCGTTGTGCGCAATGCTCGACGGTTACCTACCCGCAGAGCGCCGATACACCACCACGTCCTAGTTTTGAAAAGGTTTTAATATCCCCAGCAAATCCAAATGGAACGCCCGAACTAGGCAACTCATGGAACAAACTAGGCAAGTTGAGACCGAGGGGAATCCAATCCCCCGTGTGGATGCACGCTCAGTCTTGGCTTGAAGACGAGAACTCGCTCCTAGGGGCATGAACGAGACAACCACCACAGACCCTCTGTGGTCTCGTCATCCACACCTTTAAGTCATGTTTAAGAAGTTCTATTAACTTTCCACAACATACTATCATACTAGGTTCATTAGCGGCTCTGATTCATCAACCGGATGGAGCAGAGATCAACAGGCATGTATGACTAAGCATGGCATATTTGAGACTCTGGCGATACACACAAACAAACCCTATGTCTGCTAGGAGCATTGAATCATGATATCTGGGTTATGCAAATAAATAGGATAACTCTATCTATTGACTCAATATACATTGGAATAGAATGCATTTGTACGAGAATCAAAAGTCTTTCGAAATCATATATGGGCAGATAAGAGGTTATGCTTGCCTTGTTTATAAGAAAACCAATTGAAATGTCTTCTGGGATAAGTGCTTGACTTGTCGGTTAGGATCAAGTATTCGTCATGGCGTTGTTGATCTTCTCTTCGGGGTCGCGTTCTACCGAGGGGGAAATAACACCGAAAAGAGAAAGAACAACAATCAAACATGGCATCGATGCAATGCACAATATGTATGCATGAGCAAGTTAATGCGCTTAAATAAAGCCCTAGACAGGATCAAAGGGTTGCTAGGGTTCGTATGTTAGTTAAACATTTTTACTGAAATTATCCCGAAATAGACCCCGGAGGGTGTTTCGGGCGATTCTGAAAGTGAACACAATTTTTATTGCTCAAATGGATTTGAAAACATCATGAATAGATTGCATTTGACATTTTGAGCATTTTGACATATAACTTTTAATTTTCTAATTTTTGTGAATAAAAACTTATTTTTCCATTTTAAATTAATTAAACAATATTAAATAATACTCATTTTTCAACTTGGTCAAACATGTATGAAAATGGCATATTTGGGTTCCAAATAATTTTCTGAACATTTCCATATATTGTTTACATTTTTCTGAAATGCCAAACAAAAGTTATTAATATAACAAATTTATTCCTTTTTCTGAAATTCCTGGAATATCTAAAAATGGAATATGACATCAGGCTGATGTCACCACTGCGTCATCTACAGAAGAACTCCTCTCTGGCTCTCAAATTCGACTGCCTCGGTGACTAATTTGTGGAATTGATTGGTGGCATAGACAGAGGGAGATGAGGCGCACGTGTGGCCGGCGGAGGGGAACCAAATGGTCGCCGGAGCACCCGCGGCGACCACTTCCCGCGGCGGCCGGAGTTGGCGCGCGGCGCCGGCGAGCTCAAGGTCGCGGGGAAGAGAGGCAAGGGTATGGGGAGGTAGTGCAGCTCACCAGGAGTGTGGGTGGAGGCTCGGTGAGGCAAGAAGTGGTCCTGGGCGGCCGGAATTCGAGAAACCGACGGCGGCCGGAGGTGAGAGAGATGCGGACAGCGGCGGAGATACGGGCCTTCCCGACTCGATTCTTTCCTCTAGAAGACATACAAGAGGACGAAGGTTGCAGGGGTGGTCTTGGTTTTCTCCGGGGCAGCCCGCAACGGCGACGGCGACCGGCGACCCGTGACAGTTAGGGTTAGGGTTCATCCGTTTCCAGGGCAGAGGGAGCTAGAGAGAAAGGGAGGGGGTTTCTGAGGGAGTAGGGTGTGATTCGGACGCCTCTTCGCGCCCTATCCAGGCCCAGGAGGTGAAGCAGGAGGTGGCAGCCGGCCATGGGGGCTTGGCCACGCAACTGCTCTGCTTTCTGTCAAGGAGGAAGAAGAAAAGAACCATATTTCGAAAACCCCCTAAAGCTTAAGAGAATTAGCAAAAAGCTCCTTTTCCTTAAAAGAACAGAACAGAAAACATACTTTTGAGGGCCTTTTTGTGAAAATAAAAATTGGCAAAAATTATTTTTGGAAACCTTGTCAAATTTGCAAACTCACCATTTTTTTGGTTGGTGTAATTGAATTATTTTCCAGAACAAAATTTTGGAAACCAAATTGGGTACTATCTGTGGGATTTTCTGAAACCATTTGAATTCATAATTTAAATTGGTTTCAAAGATGATTTAAATTGTTCTTTCATGCATGTATGATATGAACTCAACACCACAACACTTTGGTAGCAAAATTGGGATGTTACAAATCTACCCCCCTTACAAGAATCTCGTCCCGAGATTCCCGAAGGAGAAGAAAGAAGGAACACCGGTTTTGAACGATCTTCTCGAACCTTACGGTTCTCTTCTCGAAGAGGTTGATCCGTAGCATCTTGAAGTGTTGAACGGGCACACCTTAGGTAAGAGGGAAACTCTTAGGAAATGATCTTCACGAAGATCGAGTATCCCATGGGTAACTCATGACAGGATGTTCATAAAGAACTGTTGAGTTATCGTGCATGAAACACATCAAGGTAACGGAATGAATAGAAGATGGTTTCAAGTTTGCAGACGATTGGTCTTGAAAAGATTTAGAATATGAGCTTTGCACAAGACTTTGAATCCTTTTCAAAAGAAAGGTTGAACAACTTACGACATAGAGGTATCTTCAAGCAGAATACCAAGATGGGAAGGATTGTCTTGGATACCAAAACATAATATCCACAGACGAGGAAAAACACGAGAAAACACTGTAATCGTGCGTCGGAGAAAAATTTGATACAGGATCATGTTCACTCTTCGGAGTGGACACGAAAGATAACGGAACTTTCATTCCGTTAAAGGTTGTCGAAAACTTTATCAAAGATTGGGATGTTACTTCACGACAGAATATGAGTAACCATGGATGTTGGGACACTGTAGTGAAGTAGGAACTCTTGGACACACCATAACACTGGTTAACCAACGAGGACTGAAACACCAGAAGGAGTAGGGAATCTCTTTCCTATTGTGGGTTTGACGTAGCAATACGTTTACCACATAGTTAGGATCCCATGGCTGACGTGACTGACAAATTCACACAATGTGTCAGATGAACAGAACTTCAAGTACAAACAACTTGAGGAAGGGAACTGATCAATGGTGGTTACAAAACACCAAGAGATGTTCTCCTGATGAACTTGTTTCCACTGAAACGAAGGTTTGGAGGTTCCATAGAGAGATATTGGAAAGATCAACTTCCAGGTTCTCCTTGATGTTTTAGATACCGACAGCAGGCTCACGACAAGCCTTCTATAGATCATCTAGCAAGAGGGAAACTTGTTGGAATGAGCCATACAAGAATTCTCACGGAGAGTGGCTGTTCTTACGGATTCAAAGAGATATGACATTAGGTCTTCCGGCTAATTGTGTCAACCACCACATCAACCATGCCGTATTTTAAAAAGACCAAATTCAGTACCCTTGAGGAAAACACAAGCCATCATTGCTGCTTGAGATTCAGCTCTGGTTAGTGGATTGAATAACTGAGACTCAACGTGTTTGGTTGAAGGGATTGCACCGGTTACCAACGAGATACATATGCTAGATTCTCAAGATATTGACTACGATGCCACACTCAAGAGGATGAGTGAGATTGCAGAACTCATGTATTAGCAACTTGCGAAAGACGGTTGCACCTACATGGTTTAGTTGCAACAAAACACATCGGAGTCCTTGTGGGAAAGATGATAACAAAGATCGCCAAGATCTTGGACTTCTTCTCTCAAAGAAAATCAGTCAGTGATTTAGCGTGGATACAAACTTCTTCAAGGAGTGGAGGCAACAACCAACCATCTCAAGAATAATCCACACATACATGACCGACTTGAAGTTATTCCCGAAGGAACAAGAAAACTCTACTCGGATCCACGGTGACAACTTTCACCATAAGCACATGAACCGGAGTAGGTTACTTCGAACATCCAAAACACAACTTCGCGATGACACAAAGTTGGTTCTCAAAGTTTCCAACATTAGTGCCAAGTGTTCAACATGATCCTCGTGCAACTCGGATAAATAAGAATGTCATCGATGGGCTCAACAACGCGCTTATCAACACTCCAAGATGAGGAATTCATATGATACATGAACAAGGCAAAATATTGGTCAGATTAAAGGACCTGAGGTGTACTCGGCAAAACACCATGAGTGGAAACACCATCGGGATAGTCCTTGGATCTTTTCTCGATTTGACGATAGCCCAAATCAAACCAAGGGTGGAATGATAGCATGTCCACTGAAGGGATACTATCATGCTTGAACACAGAAGAAACTAGACATCCCTTGACGGAGGACGAAGTTAGGAAGAGCTTTTGTCTTTCAACTCTCCAATTTGTTGTTTAAGCTCCACCAACTAGTCCAGGGTATCCAGCAAGGTTTCTTGGAGAAAAGAGTAATTCAAATTACCCCTCGTTTAGACATCACGGTCAGGTAACCACCTGGTGATACTTCTAGGAAGACAACCAGAATATCACAACCTACCGATATGTCTTGGAGTTAGAAAAGGAAACTTGCTTTTCAAAGCAACCGATATGAACATGAGAGCTTTTGTATGAACCCAACTCTTTGACCAAGAATGTGCACCGGAATGAACGGATTTGATAACACGGTCAACATCCAGTAGAGACCGGGTGACCAATAATGCTAAGAAGGATACAGATGTTTCTTAGATTTTCAAAGCAATAAGAATTGCTAGGAATAGCTGATACACATGTCAAAGAACAGACCAATCCATCTCAAGCATTCAAGCTTGGAGGAAGTCGGGGTCAAGATGTGTGAGAGCATCACTTCATCATTAAGGCCATGAAACTTAACACAGCCTCGTGATATGAAAGAGTGTGATTCTCGAAGGTAGAACAAATTAGAAGCTAATGAAACTTCTTTAATCTGAGAATTACAAAACTTTGACCTGGTTCGTAAGATGAACGAGGTACTGGAGTTTGTTTCTCCTGACATTCCAAGGTGAAATGTTCTGAAGGAAAACAAGAGCTATGCATGGGTATATCCGACACGCATATGCAACTTGATGTCCAAAACAACGGATGGGGATTTGAGAGCAACTAAAGGGGGAATCATGCTCGGAGGAGATCCTAAGATCAAGATGATGCACAGGGTCATACTCATTTGTAAAACCCATGCAAAAGAATTGATATAGCAGAGTCAAGAACAAGGATATGAGAATCACCAAGAACACTCTTGTTGTGATCATTTTGATTCCTAGAGAGAGCCTATGGCTAGGAGGGTTAAGATCACCTAGCCATCCCGAGGTAAAACAGATTCCTCAGGATCCAAAGAAACGGAACTTGGACTAAAGGTCAGCATCCTGTACTGATGGTGTGAGCATCACATGGTTATGACCACATGATTCAACCCACCACAACTCAGCACATTCCGGGATCTTCGGTTCAAGTCCAAAGGTTAGAAATCGAAACAAATGAGCAACTACTATCTGAGTGCCTTGAAGGGCACTATGAGTAGCAATCACGGAGTATCTTTCCAAGAAGACATACGTAGCTCCGGAAGAAATTTGAGCAGAGGATAACGGATACATTCGAGATGAGAAGGAAATCTCGAGGTTCAGGATTTAGAACTTTGAAACATGAAGGAATGTGGAATCCGGACAACTCTGAGAGATTAGGATGGAAAGGAAATCCCCCAGTTTAAGAGAAACAACGGAGTAAGAAACACACACGACTCTAGAAACTTTAACACTAGGTCAACTTGGGTGAAAACGTCATTGCCAAAGAAGGCACCTGAGTTTTGAATGACTAGAAGGATAGCAAAACCTTTTCAAATCAAAACAGGTAAGATGACCCAGAGTCAGAGCGATACCAGGTAAGGAGTAAAAAGAATCCTAAGAAGGTTTTTCACAATCCATTTGGAATTCGAAAGTAGTTTTTCACACACTAGACTCGACATCGACCAAGCAATAAGGTTTTCCTACAGGCAGTCCTGCTCTGATACCACTTCTGTCAGACCCCGGACCCAGAGATATACATACTGTTATGGGCTCCTAGCCATGGACTCACAAGGGCTTCAGGGTTACCAGCCCCGGCCGCAACAAACAACGGCAGGCAGACCGGATTCATCGGCACGTAGTCCGGATCCCCGGTCTACTACTCCTTGTATCCATGCTAGTCATAACCAACTATGCATACCCAAGCGTCCACGAGTCGGATGAAACTGAAGGAACGGGACCAAAGTTATACAGAGCTGCTATGTGTCCAGAAAGTGCAACAACAATCGAGGGTTACTGGGGTTACCTCGCCCCAGGCCGATCATATCGACAGGCGGGCTCGGACATGGATCATCGGCTCCACAACCCTCGACTGCGACAACTATGCAGGCATAGCCAAAACTGTATAACAATGAGCTCGAAACCAACAACCGATCAAAGCAGTACTCTAAACATGAAACTTTACTAAACAGATGTTACTAGAGTATAGCTTACAAACAGAGGTCACACGACCCAACATTACATCAGACAACGGAAGGCAAATTATGTTGCTAATCAACAAGAACCAAAAAGGCCTAAGAGGCCGCAACATAAGGCGACGTCCCAGCCCATAGATTCCAGGCTGCTACCTGGGAACCCCGAACTACTCGTCGATGTCCACGTCGAAACACCACCGAACTGAGGAACTCCACCTGAACCAAGTTGAAGCAAACATGAGTACGGGAGGTACTCAACAAGACTTAGTTAACCTATTATATATCTGCTTCTTTTAGAAAGAGTTATGAAGGTTATTTTGCGTAAAGCCATCTTTGTTTTCCAAGTTGAGGGAGGAATAGCACGTCTCATGGAGTATTTTGAAAACAGATGAGAAAGCTACTCAACTACTGATATCATCATCTTTTTCATCCACCAACATCATTTCAGCACCTCGTGCTTCAAAGATCACCACATCAAGTTGTTCCGGTAACTCATGCTACAAGGTAACCCCTCTCGACATCTCGAGGAGGGCATCCTTCACTCATTATCAACAAGTTTTACTCATTCCGTTTAAGTTGTCTATGATCACAGAATCCGTCACCAAGTCGTCCTTAACCGCGGACACGGCTTTTCGAAAAGATTTAACCCTGCAGGGGTGTACAACTTTAACCACACGTATCAACCAACTCTTAATGCCAGAACGTTGGCACTATTCCGGGAAGTGCCGGCAGATGGAGGTCGACCACGACCTTTCCCTTGCTTCGCCTATTCCATGAGTCGCTCCGAGTAGAGATGGACCGCCAATAGGGAGTGGCCATCTCCTGCCGGGTCTCTATCGTTGTGCGCAATGCTCGACGGTTACCTACCCGCAGAGCGCCGATACACCACCACGTCCTAGTTTTGAAAAGGTTTTATATCCCCAGCAAATCCAAATGGAACGCCCGAACTAGGCAACTCATGGAACAAACTAGGCAAGTTGAGACCGAGGGGAATCCAATCCCCCGTGTGGATGCACGCTCAGTCTTGGCTTGAAGACGAGAACTCGCTCCTAGGGGCATGAACGAGACAACCACCACAGACCCTCTGTGGTCTCGTCATCCACACCTTTAAGTCATGTTTAAGAAGTTCTATTAACTTTCCACAACATACTATCATACTAGGTTCATTAGCGGCTCTGATTCATCAACCGGATGGAGCAGAGATCAACAGGCATGTATGACTAAGCAATATATTTGAGACTCTGGCGATACACACAAACAAACCCTATGTCTGCTAGGAGCATTGAATCATGATATCTGGGTTATGCAAATAAATAGGATAACTCTATCTATTGACTCAATATACATTGGAATCGAATGCATTTGTACGAGAATCAAAAGTCTTTCGAAATCATATATGGGCAGATAAGAGGTTATGCTTGCCTTGTTTATAAGAAAACCAATTGAAATGTCTTCTGGGATAAGTGCTTGACTTGTCGGTTAGGATCAAGTATTCGTCATGGCGTTGTTGATCTTCTCTTCGGGGTCGCGTTCTACCGAGGGGGAAATAACACCGAAAAGAGAAAGAACAACAATCAAACATGGCATCGATGCAATGCACAATATGTATGCATGAGCAAGTTAATGCGCTTAAATAAAGCCTAGACAGGATCAAAGGGTTGTTAGGGTTCGTATGTTAGTTAAACATTTTTACTGAAATTATCCCGAAATAGACCCCGGAGGGTGTTTCGGGCGATTCTGAAAGTGAACACAATTTTTATTGCTCAAATGGATTTGAAAACATCATGAATAGATTGCATTTGACATTTTGAGCATTTTGACATATAACTTTTAATTTTCTAATTTTTGTGAATAAAAACTTATTTTTCCATTTTAAATTAATTAAACAATATTAAATAATACTCATTTTTCAACTTGGTCAAACATGTATGAAAATGGCATATTTGGGTTCCAAATAATTTTCTGAACATTTCCATATATTGTTTACATTTTTCTGAATGCCAAACAAAAGTTATTAATATAACAAATTTATTCCTTTTTCTGAAATTCCTGGAATATCTAAAAATGGAATATGACATCAGGCTGATGTCACCACTGCGTCATCTACAGAAGAACTCCTCTGTGGCTCTCAAATTCGACTGCCTCGGTGACTAATTTGTGGAATTGATTGGTGGCATAGACAGAGGGAGATGAGGCGCACGTGTGGCCGGCGGAGGGGAACCAAATGGTCGCCGGAGCACCCGCGGCGACCACTTCCCGCGGCGGCCGGAGTTGGCGCGCGGCGCCGGCGAGCTCAAGGTCGCGGGGAAGAGAGGCAAGGGTATGGGGAGGTAGTGCAGCTCACCAGGAGTGTGGGTGGAGGCTCGGTGAGGCAAGAAGTGGTCCTGGGCGGCCGGAATTCGAGAAACCGACGGCGGCCGGAGGTGAGAGAGATGCGGACAGCGGCGGAGATACGGGCCTTCCCGACTCGATTCTTTCCTCTAGAAGACATACAAGAGGACGAAGGTTGCAGGGGTGGTCTTGGTTTTCTCCGGGGCAGCCCGCAACGGCGACGGCGACCGGCGACCCGTGACAGTTAGGGTTAGGGTTCATCCGTTTCCAGGGCAGAGGGAGCTAGAGAGAAAGGGAGGGGGTTTCTGAGGGAGTAGGGTGTGATTCGGACGCCTCTTCGCGCCCTATCCAGGCCCAGGAGGTGAAGCAGGAGGTGGCAGCCGGCCATGGGGGCTTGGCCACGCAACTGCTCTGCTTTCTGTCAAGGAGGAAGAAGAAAAGAACCATATTTCGAAAACCCCCTAAAGCTTAAGAGAATTAGCAAAAAGCTCCTTTTCCTTAAAAGAACAGAACAGAAAACATACTTTTGAGGGCCTTTTTGTGAAAATAAAAATTGGCAAAAATTATTTTTGGAAACCTTGTCAAATTTGCAAACTCACCATTTTTTTGGTTGGTGTAATTGAATTATTTTCCAGAACAAAATTTTGGAAACCAAATTGGGTACTATCTGTGGGATTTTCTGAAACCATTTGAATTCATAATTTAAATTGGTTTCAAAGATAATTTAAATTGTTCTTTCATGCATGTATGATATGAACTCAACACCACAACACTTTGGTAGCAAAATTGGGATGTTACATGGTCCCCAAAACACTCGGCAAAGTTTGCTCCCAGGTGCCATTTGGTCGCCTGGGCAACGTCTTTGCCGAGTGCGACACTCGGCAAACTCCTGCTCGGCGTACACGGGAGGGAACTATGCCGAGTGTCACGACACTCGGCGTAGACCTCACTCGGTGGAGTGAGCCCACTCGGCGAAGCGACACTCGGCAAAGGAAAACACTCGGCGTATAGTTTCTGGACTTTGCCGAGTGTCCTCGACACTCGGCGTACAGGCCACTCGGCTGAGGTCGACGTGCTCAGCGACATGACACTCGGCAAAGAGGCCACTCGGCGAACAGGGCCTGCCTCTTTGCCGAGTGTCGCGACACTCGGCGTACAGGACACGTGGCGCTACCATGGACGCCTTGTGTCAGGATCTTTGCCGAGTGTTGCACTCGGCAAAGTGTCGAGCACCGTTCCGTTATGGGACTAAGGAACGGAACCTGTCCCAGGATACTTTGCCGAGTGTGCACCAAATATACTCGGCAAAATGTTCGCCGAGTATCCCGTGGTCTGACACTCGGCAAAGTTTCGATTGCCGAGATGGACGACGCCGAGTGCTGTGTGCCGAGTGTGGCACTCGGCAAAGAGGTTGCCGAGTATTTTTCGTCCTTCGCCGAGTCTTTCTGATACACGGCGAAGTGTCCGATTCCAGTAGTGACACATTCTCGCTGAATCAATATGTACAGTAAGGGAACTTAATATATGATCAGTTTTAGACAGACAATCAATGAAGGGCCATCCTCCTTCCAAGAGCTACGTCCTCAAAGTTGGTGAGTTGGTAAGAAGTCCAATACTAAAATATTTTTTTTTCTTTTTCATTGCATTCTGAATTAACTGATAAATTTTAGTTTTTTGATATTTTCTCTTCATCTTTATCCGTAGCTTTCAAAGGCTTTTTGGGTAAGAGCTTGCCTTTAAACCGATGATATGCAAGCATATGAACACCTTGAGACAGCTATGCTTTTTAAATGATGCCATTGTGAGGACTACGATGTACGTAGGCGTACGTCGGATATCTAACCGTTAAGGTGAACTAAAAAAAGAAGGGGAACGGGATGGGCTCCGGCGATCCCGGAGGCGATTTCGCGCCGCCTCGGTCCTCCCGGCCGTCCGCCACGGCGGGCGCCCTCCCCCTGCGCTTCGGCTCCCTCCCGTTCCCGCCGCTGCCTCCCGCTGAGATCCTCCTCCTCCCCTGGTCGCCTTCGAGCCCCGGTGCGCAAGATGACAATGCTCCATGGCCGCGCAGTGCTCAGCCGACGGAGATCCTCGCTCCCACGGCCCCCACGCCTGCTGCTCGATCACAAGCCCCTGCCCCTCCAGCTACGACTAGAGTGCGCCGAGCCCCCGCTCGGCTCCCTGGCAAGCTCCGACGTTCTCCATGGCTGCCTCCGAAGCAATCGCCAAGCTCGTGGTCAATTCGGCTACCTTCACGCTGGGATCCTCCACCTTCATTCTCCACCCATCCCGAGCCTCCGCCATGGCTGCGGTCGATCTCGTCGTCTCCGTCTCGAAAGAAACTCCCCTTACGCAGGACCCACAGGCTGCGGCCCCACACGACAATGCGTGCACCGCAGTCAACGATGCACCCCCAAGCCCCAACGTTACGCGACCCCGCCTAGTTGACGTGGCCCTCCCTCCTCCACTCGCGCTGCGTCCCCCACCCGGCCCACACCCGGACCCACTGCAAAAGGATGACGTCTCCACGTCCCCTACTTCCTCGCCTACCTCTCAGCCCGTCCCCTACACGCCTCCTGCCCTTTTCCCTCCCGACGCTCTCGCTCTTGCAGCGGCGCCGGTCTTGTCGCCGCTTCGTGTTCCCCATGGCCGCAGCCCCCTCCCCCTACGCCTGTTAGCGCCGAGCTACAAAATCTCCCCACCAAGTCTCCTCCCTCTCCTCTTGTCACATCGGCGCCGCGCGCGGATCCGCAAGGTCCCCCGGATCCCTGCCAGGCATGGCGCACGCCGCTCCGGCTGACACTCCTCTCCCGCGCCGTCCGGACCTCGATGCCCGCCCATCCCCCCGCTCCTATTTAGAGGTAGCGCAATCCCCCTCCTCTCCTCATCCACCTGCCACAAGAACTACCATCTTCCAACCAGTTCCCCACCGGCGTCTTTTTTTCCGCTGCCTCTGCCCGGACCACCCCGTCAAAGAGTGCCGGGACCCCATCCGGTGCAGGTGCGGGCGCTACGGTCATCGCCGGCCGACATGTAAGTTATCCCCCGTTCGGTTCACTCAATCCCCTAATCCTCCTTCTCCGGCCGGCTCTAACACCTCCCCCCCTTCAATTGCTAGGACACCGGACTTCATCGACCTCGGTTCGAGCTCCTCCTTGTCCTCCAGCCAGCGCTCCGCTTCACCACCCCTCTCGCCGCAGAAAGCTTGGCTGTCCCGCTTTCGCAAGGAAACCTCCGGGAACGACGCCCCGCTTTTCCGCCCACGCCCACGCCCGCCCACGCCTTCCCCCGTGGGGTGCCTCTTCCCCCTTGGACCCCCACTCCACCGACGGCCCGCGTGCTCAACAACGGCCCTCCCGCACCCGCCGCCGCGCCGCGCTCGGTCGGTGCCCACGCCCACCCCCCTGCCGGCCGCCACCCACGCACACCACCTTCTCAACCTCCAAGCCGCCCTGCCTATGCTGAATGCTTCATGCCCTTCGTGGGGGACGATGCCTCGGCTCGTCGTTTTGCCTTTGCGCTGCTCACGCCTCCATCCCCCAGTCCAGGCTTCGTGCTTCGGCGTGCTTTCGAGGAGCGCGGCGGAAACCCAGCTATCGGACTGGCAGCATCCTACTATGGAGCGCTCATGGTGTTGTTCCCGTCGGAGACGGTGCGGGAGGCCACCATCGCCCGCATGCCCATCTCCTTCCTCGGCCACACCATCACCCTCGAGCGGCCGGAGGACGCCGACACGCGCTTCGCGTGGCGCAACTCATGCTTCGCTCAAATCTCCGCGGTGGGCTTCCCCCTCGAGCATTAGAACGAAGCTGGCATCCGTATCGCGTTCCGCCCCATCGGAAGCGTATGCTGCATCGACCCTCTTTGTCTCAATGAACTAGATTACTCCGCCGTCCGCCTCGTGCTGCATCTCGAGGACGCCAACGACATCCCTCACACCTTGCTCCTTCGCGATTTCGAAGGGAAAACCTCCTCTGAGGTTCTTCTCTTCCTTTTCCGTTCTTGGCCTGCTACTGGCGACGGCCCATCCTTCGATGGCCACTTTGCCGGCGGAGGCGGGGACACGCCGCGCCGCGGAGGCTACGCGCCGCGCCGCGGCTTTGGAACCCTCGACGACATTGACGACGCCTCCCTCGTGCCTGTGGACTCTGCGGCGCCCTCCGCCGCGGACGGGGTCGGAACCGAGCCCACCGGAGCTGCGGCCGCTGCCGACGTGCTGGGCCTATGGGGGCGAGTCCTTGCCAGGAGGACCCGGGACTTCCCAGCCAGCCCAGCCACCCCTACTGAAGCCTGGGACAAAATGCTTGGGCGCCGCCTTGCCGACCAATTCCCCGAGGCGGACATGGACGCTGATCAGGTGAACCAAACTCCCTCGTCCAGTCCCAATCCCCTCTGCCCTCCGTCCTCTGCCGCTGACGCCCCCTCCTCGCAACTTCTTTTACAGTGGTACGATACCATCGCGGCTCCGCCAACCCCCCTCCCACCGGCTCATGACGACGGCGTCAACACTTAGGAAGTTGCTGTCCCTTCTCCCGGCGACTGCGGCGAGCTACGAGACCCCCCCCCCCCCCCGCAGCCATGACCTTCTCGGCCCTTGTGGACGAACACGAATCCGTTGCGCGCAAGCGTCGTGCGCGACGCAAGCGTGACGCCGACTCCGTCTTCAAGGCTCGTCGCAGCTCCCGCCTCGCGTCCAAGGAAGCTCCTCTGTTTACCGACATGCTCACGAAGGCCAAGCATGCCAAAGCTTCTCGCCTTGATTCCTCCAAGGGTTCCCCCCGCCTCCATGCGGCTATCGCGGACCTCTCGCTGGACGGACCAGTCAATGGTCCCATTCCGCTTCGCAAGCTCCAGGCGCTTGGAGCGCCCTGCGGCGTCGACCCCGTGGCGCTGGGCGCCGCGGCGACGGTGACCGTTCCTCGCCCGTGATCACTGAACCTCCCTCAGCTCCCGTCCGTGCGTCTCCCACCACAATGGTGAGACTCGGAGCGACCTGCTGCATCTGCGGCGGCATCCCTGACTGCGTCCCTTTTGCCACCTTTTATTTTCAGCTCGTGCGAAACTACTACTGTAATGGCCTCGGGCCTCCTCTTTACCTTTTAGTAAACGTAGTTTCCTTTTGGTACTCCTCGTGTGCTCGCTGTTTCCATGATTGATACCGTTTACCGTCTCGGCTCGTGGAACCTCCGCGGTTTAGGCAACGCCGACAAATGCTCGATCGTGCAAGCTGACCTGTCTAGCCTGCGACTCCATTTCATAGCCATCCAAGAGACCAAGCTTGCATCCGTGCCAGACCTAAAAGCTAGGTCTTTCCTCCCCCCAAACCTGCGCGCCTTCTCCTCGATTGATGCAAATGGATCTGCAGGCGGTATTATCTCCGCCTAGGACCCTAGGCTTTTCTCCCTCGAGAACACACTCGCCACGGACTACGCCCTCTCCACGGATCTCGTTTCCTCTGCTAGTAATACGAAGTTCCGCGCCACAAATGTTTACGCCCCCTGCCGCTCTAGGGATAAGGAAGTTTTTCTTGGTAGCCTTACTCTCCACGATCCAGGCGATGAAGTCACCTGGATTATCTGTGGCGATTTCAACCTCTGCCGTACTGCCTGGGACAAAAATAATCAGCACCTTAATCATACCGAGGCAGCCCTATTCAACGAACACATCCACTCCATGTTCCTGGTCGAGCTTCCTCTCCGCGATCGCGAGTTCACTTGGTCCAATGGACGTAGCGTCCCGACCCTTGTCCGCCTTGACCGCTTCTTCATCAATAACGCCTGGAACTTCCTCTTTCCCTCCACTAATCTCGCCTCCGACGCGAGGAGCACGAGCGATCACGTGCCCCTGATCGCCAATGTCTCCACCTCTATCCCCAAAAACAATATCTTCCGCTACGACGCTTCCTGGGCTCTGCACCCCGCCTTCTGCCGAGCTATCTACTCGGCCTGGCAATCCTCTTTCCAGCCAGACGCTACGGCACGTCTGGTTTCCCGCCTTAAGGTCTGTCGCATTGCGTGCAAAAATTGGACCAAAAATGCCAACAACTTCGCTCAGCGAGAAATAGACGCTCGCATTGTCATCAAACTCCTCGACCTTCTGGAAGAAACAAGACCCCTCTCTACTCTCGAATCAAGACTACGCCACCATACTATTGAAGCTCTCCACCTCTCCATCCGCGAACGCTGGCTCTACTGGTGCTCTCGAGGGAAGGTTCGCTTTATTCTCGAAGGTGACGAAAATTCCAAATTCTTCCATGGTTTGGCGTCCTGTCGCCGCCGAAGAAACGCTATCCCTACCCTCGACCATAACGGCACCTCCTACTTCTCCCATGAGGACAAATCCCGTGTCCTCACTCCTTTTTTTCGCAACCTGATTAGCGTCTCTCCACCCTGCTCTTGGAATTTCTCCCTCGGCGCCCTCTACCCAGCTCCCCCCCCCGCCATTTCCTCCATCCTTCCTCCGGTCAGAGATCAACGCTGCCCTCTTTTCCATGAACCCCCACGCAAGCCTCGGCCCTGATGGCTTCGGGCCGGGTTTCTACACTAAATTTTGGTCGACCGTCTCGGGTGATGTCTACGCGGTTTTTGACGACTTCTTTAACCTAACCCTTGACCTCACTCGCATCAACAGAGCTCACCTAATCCTTCTCCCCAAGACAGAGTCTGCCAGATGCCCCTCCAACTTCCGCCCCATTTCTCTTCAAAACTGCAAAGTTAAGCTCATCACGAAAGTCCTTACCACACGCCTCCAAAAATCCATCCACGGTCTGGTCGATCCCGACCAAACTGGGTTCCTCTCTGGTCGTCGTATCTCGGAAAACATCGTCTATGCAGCCGATCTTGTGCGCTGCTGCCACATCCGAAAAGCCCCAACCCTGGTCTTTAAGATCGACTTCCGCAAAGCGTTCGACTCCGTCAACTGGGATAGCCTGACAGACATCCTTCGGGCTAGAGGCTTCGACAACCGATGGTGCTCCTGGATGCGCTCCATTCTAGAAACTGGCCACACGGCGGTGGTCCTGAACGGCGTCCCAGGCCCCTGGATCAGATGCCGTAACGGTCTGCGCCAAGGTGATGCCCTTTCTCCGTATCTGTTTATCATCGTCGCTGATGTCCTCCAACAAATGATACGCCGTGCCGCCCTCAATGCCCACCTAGCTCACCCCATCGACCACTCGCTTCCACCCGCTGTTCTTCAGTACGCTGACGACACTCTCATCCTCTGTAACGGAACTTTAGCTAACGCAACCTACCTTAAACAAATCCTCGATGACTTCTCCACCGCGAATGGCCTTTCAATCAATTTCCACAAATCCTGCTACATACCCATGCACACGGAACCTACGCTTGCCACTGCCATCGCTGAGATTTTAGGGTGCCCCATCTCCTCGTTCCCCCAGCCATACCTGGGTCTCCCCCTCTCTCCTACAAAACTCCCTGTCTTGGCCTATTCTTCCCTGATTTCCTCCTTCGACCGCAGGCTCTCCGGCTAGAGTGCGGCACTTCTATCCTCTGGTGGTAGACGTGTCCTTTGTAACGTTGTTCTAGATAACTTAGCCACTTACTACATCTGCTCTTTCCTGCTTCCTAAAGGTGTGATTGATGCGATAGATAAGAGAAGACGGGCTTTTTTCTGGACGGGCAAGGAGTTCTGCTCTGGCGCTCGATGTCTAATTGCTTGGGACAAGGTTTGTTTTCATGTGCAGGCTGGTGGCTTCGGAATTCGGGATCTCCAACGACAAAACACGGCGCTGCTCATGAACTTCGTCACCAAGCTACACCAGAGTGAAAGGCTACCTTGGAAGGATTGGTACTCTAGCCACTCCCGAAGGGATCTTGGCGACCCCGCCCCACACCCCACCTTCATTGATCAGATTATATCTCACTGCCTCCCCATTTTCCGCTCCCTTACCAGATGCGAGGTTCACAATGGTCGCCATGTCTCCTTCTGGATCGACCGCTGGCTACCAGAGTGGCCGCTGCAGTTCCGCTTCCCAGCCCTCTTCTCGCACTGCACCAGACCCAACATCTCCGTCGCTGATGCCTTCTCTACTGGACTCCACCTCCAGCCCCGCCTCTCCACAGCTGCTAGCGTCGAGCTCCAGGAGGTCCAGGAGATCATCTCTTCCACCTCGCTGGACACGCTTCAGGACACGAGGATCATGGCATTCGGGCCCTCGAGCTCCCTTTGCTCTCGTGCTTTCTACTCATGCCTTGCTACCGGAGGTATGACTGATGCCTCCTCCTCCACCACTTGGAACACTGCATTCCCCACCAAAATTAAAAATTTCTGCCAGCTAGTAGACACACAACGCCTTAGCTCCAGGTCCAACCTCCTCCGTAAGGGGTGCGCGCCGTCCGCTGACTGCGCACGTTGCTCCCTGACGGAAACCTGCCACCACATCTTCTTTGCCTGCACAGTTTCCGTCCAGGCATGGTCCGTGCTCGGACTCTCCCCCTCTCCACCCACCTCCATCTGGGACATCGCCGCACCACCCGCACTCGCTGTCCACCCTCACGTTTGGAAGCTGGGTGTGGCCGCCCTACTCTGGTCACTTTGGAAAGCTCGGAATGATGCCACCTTCAACAATGTCGTCCAATCGCCCCTGCAGATCCTCCGTCGGTGCGCCGAGGACATTGTTCTTTGGGCCCGTCGCCTACCTTCTGCGCTTCATGCCGACGTCGACCGTCTGGATGCCTACATTCGGGATAGCTATAGTTAGCCTCTACTTTTAGCTCGCTAAAATGTAACTGACTCCCCTGCTTGTTCTCAGCTAGCGACTCGAGCTTGCGATGTATTCCTCCTGCTTGTTCTCAACATGCTTGGCGTGTTGAATCATTTGTAAAACTATGTTTTTGGGGGCCCTTTGCGATCGCTTCGAGTTATATAACAACCAGTGGGGAAAACTCTTCCCCCCTGGCATTCTCGAAAAAAAAATGATGCCATTGTTTCATTTTTTTTAGAGAGAATGGAATATAGAGATGCAAACAGATTTTCACTCAGGAATAACACCCCCATCCGAACTAAAAGATTATCTATTTTTTGCTTCTTCATTATATATATATATATATAAACATGCTTTTACTGTGTTTGCTCACTTATTCTGTCATGGATGTAGTCCGTATTGAAATATCCAAAACATCTTATACCAACTACGAAAGTATACATTCGTTAACGTTAAAAGTCATTAACCAACCATCTATGGAAAGTTAGTTGTTTAAACTTGCTTACTTGGAATATTAGATCAGTTTAGTATATGTTATCGAGAAAAGAGCACTCTTTTGGGAGGGACCTTCTTAGATACCATCTTGATACTCTCTGGCTGCACTATTTGTTAAACTAGAAGAATGCCCCACGCGTTGCAGCGGGTATGTCTTTAAAAAATATTCTAAATGGGTATAAGGTGTATGAAATATTCAATTATCAAGATTGAATTGACCACATAATCGATAAGAATACCCCGCGCGTTGCAGCGGGTATCTCTTTAAAAAAAAATCTATGAATGAAATGGATATAAGGTGTATGAAATATTCCATTATAAAGGTTCAATTGATCACATAATCGATATACTAAATTTAATTCGCTTGAAATTATTGTATATTTTGAGAAATAAATATTAGTGACATGGATAATTATATGGTTGAAAAAAATAGCATGGTTATGTGGCATGAAATATGTAATATCACAATTATTAGTGGAGATGACATGGATAATTGATTGGCTAAAATGGTGGATGATGCGGATACCTTGCATGTTGAGATAGAAAAATCATAAATGCATCTTAGTGGGGTTTTGTCTTTTAAGAAGTATATATTTGAAATTAATATTGCTTTAATGAAAGGCCATAATTTTTAGCGAAAAAAGGAATCAAGGGACGACAAAAATTGTTTGATTGTTCAGAGAAGATTTGACAAGGCGTCCATCTGATAGGAGCGGAAGACTATTTTGTTGGAGTAATCTCAATTTGATCATTTGTTCATTACGAACTACACATGTTATCTCCATCTCTAGATGTATAATCAATAAAGAAACACTTTTTTAAGAGATACATTACTCATATACCATCCTGGTAGATTCATCACTGTAAACAAGGTGGTTGTGGTCATAATTTCAAGACAGGTAACATACCAAGAACATAAAGCACTCTGCTCTAAAAGTGAGCGACTAGTGAATTGCTTTTTATTTCAGAATTGCATATGTTTGCTGAGAATATATGATCAATTGAGGATGTATAATCATAGAAGGAGCACCATTTTAAGGGCCACCTTACTCACATACCATCCTTGTGATTCATCCTTGAAAACTAATGAGCAGACAAGAGTGACTCGATTAGCTTAGAACTATGAAGCATGAAAGAATGCACAAAATAAATCAAAACACCCTCGTGAAGCGACCCACTAAAGGACATATTTTTAGTCGAAAAGGACAAACGACTTACAGAAATTAAGATTTGTGCATGTTTTCTCAAAATATATATGATCAGTTTAGGGGGTGTATTAAGTCAGGAGTACCATCTCAAGAGTCAGCTTTACAATGTGTTGAATAAAAACAAATCATAATAAAAAAAAACAAAACACAGTTTAACATATGGTCTCCACATCATTGCATATCAGGGATATAAAGGAAAGTCGTGTGTTTGGTCAGATATTAGTCTCGGATTTTGTTAAATCAGGCAGGGGTTACAACCATCGCTCATCTACCATATAAATAATCACCACATGGAACCTCAAAACCTACAACAGTATAACACAACAATGAGGATTGATCGAAAGGGAGAGGTGAAGGGTAGGTGGAGGATGGGGGAGTAGGGGAACCCAAGAACTGTCGTGGATCGACCGAGGAAGGAGCAAGACAGTGGCGGCGTGGCTATGGTGTGTGTTCTTTCCGAATGATCGTCCATTTGTATAAGCATTGCAGAGCGAAACCTACTCTTACGGCAAGGAAATCCATTGGTGCTTAGCGTCCACTGCCAAAGCGCCTCCTCGGAGTTTATATTAAAGTAGTGCTGGAAGTGTTGGTGTGGCTTTAAATCTCATCCAATCCTCATGTTCCAAATATACTCCCATGCAACAAGTACGGCAAGATGATGCAAATGGTTATAGGTATCAGCTAACGAGGATATACAACCGGGTTGTTAGCCGGTTCAAGAAGCATGAGAGCTGCATTGCTTGTATGCAGATTTTATCACAAATGTGTTCTATATGTGGGGCCAAGTAGATGCAACACATGGAGCTTTGCTCTTTGATCTAACTGGAACTTATGTAGTTTTATTATCTCAACCCCATTAACCCCCAGACCCCAAATCCAGGCCTTAGGGACTTGGGAGCTTGAGAAAGCGAAGAAAAAAATTCTAAGCCAAGGTTCTTAAGACCCAAAAACTGGGTCTTGGGGCCTTGGGGACTTAAGAAGCAAAGTTTCCCAGGACAACAAACCCTCAACCCAAAATTCCGGGTCTTGGCGACTTGGAAGAAAATATTCACTATCCCACAATCCAGACTTGGTATCCATCGCAGAGAAAAGTATACAAAAAAGCAAAGATGTGCTAACATAAGGTCGAAAAGCGCATATCAAATGGATGACCAGAAGGGTCATAAAAACCACGGGAGTTTAAGCGTATTACAAACCAGAGAGAATAGTATCAAAAGTGCACACGTGCACTATCAAATAAACAAAGTTTGAAAGGCATATTACAATGCCTATTGGCCGAATAATTGTCTCCGGGTAATAGGACAATAACTTTACTCGGCTTCTTCAGCCGAGTCAGCGGGAGTAGTCTTGGCAGCTGGGTCTTCATCGTGTTCCTCCATCTCTTCCTCCTTCTCAGTGTCCGGGTCAACCCCGGAAGCAACGCGTGATGGGGGAGGGACAGTCGGAGTCGTGGAAGCCGGGTCTACTGCAACCTTCTTCTTTTCAATTCCCTCCTTGAAACGGGTCAAGATATCAAAAGGCTCCGGGTCTTCAATAGGCACAGGCTGGTCCTCATCGTCATAGGCGGGAGTGAGCTTGTTCACATCAAGAGTATCGGCAATTAGGCTGGCCGAGTGACGGATCTGGACATTGATAGCTTTGAGGTCCTTCCCCGAGAACTTGGAGCCATCAGCTTTCAGCTCGGGAAACCCGCTCACAAGCATTGATGGCTCGATCTTGGGGTAATAGGCCTTGGCCAGTGCAAGAGCACGCACCACTCCAACTCGGCAGTCCGAGCGTTTCCAGGTCTCAACCCAAGAGGGGACAGTCGAGTATGCTTCGAGCATTTTCGTAACGCACGGGTAATCACCCGATCGTTTCAAAGCCTCTAGAGTCCATTTAGTTGCCGTCGAGAATTTCCGGATGACAGTTTTCAATTTTCTGAGCCTGTGCTAGTCATCCTTCACCGTTGCAACATCAGCCAGACCTGCGGAACAAAAAGATACCCGGATACCGAGTCAAAAACATGGCTGGGTAGGAAAATCCGGATAGCGTGAATCGGCAAATAGAGCCTAGACTTACTAATGAGGGAATCAAAAATGTTTCCAATAAAGGCCGACTGTTCCTTGACAAGACCATCAGCAGCCCAGAGTTTTTTCTTCTGTGTTTTATGCCTCTTAGTGAGATCCTTGTAGTTGGCTTCTAGCTCTTCTCGGAGTTTAACCTCCACTTGCCGCAATTCATTGGTTTTGGCCAACAGTTCATCAGTGCGAGCAACATAAGCCTGAAAGTCGACAGGTAAGTGTTAGTCGTTCTTTAGGTAAGTACCGAGTGATTGCAAGAAGAACACCCGAAACTTGGGGACTAGTGATAAGTGCATGAGTAATGCTAGCAATATTAACCTGGTGCTCAGCCGCCAGGGACTCAATTATTTCTTCTTCCATGGTTTGAAGGACCGGTACTCCTCCAAAAGCTTTTCCACCTTTTGGATGCCGAGAGCCGACCTAGAAGAACTAGCGCCATAGCCAGTGGGGTGGGCTGTCGCCTTCGTCTCTTACGGCTCATACCTAGCGGTAGCAGTCTTTGGGGCGGCAGCACTCCTCTGGGTCCCCATGTACTCGACATCAGGATCATTCGGCTGGGCCGTGTGAGGAGGAGACCCGTTCTTTGGGCTGGTAGCATCAGTTGGTCCGTGCTCTTTAGGAGGTGGGGGGTTGGCAGCGTTTACCGGGTCTTCGTCCATGGGGTCATCAGCGGGGGTGTCCACTTGATCGCTAAGGGTGACCCGAGCTCTGAGAATGGAAAAACAAATAGTTAGTATGCCACTGAGGAAAATCATGCAAAGTATAGGGATGTGGATAAGTTATGAGAATTACCCGTTATTCACGACAAAATCGCTGGGCAGCTCATTGCTAGACCCGGAAGACACTGACAGAGATTCGGAAAGTGAAACCCGGATTGTTCCGGCTAAAGGGTGATTTGGAGGTGGGACTTTTTGAGGAGTATTATCAGAATAAGTGGAGTGAATACCGGCTTTGCGAACGGGCGACTGAGGAATCCCGGAATTGAGGGGCTCGTCACTCGGAGAACTCCAGGTGACCCGTCGCTTAGGCGAAGGGGATACGTCCTTCAGAGACGATAGAGTGGTTAGATATTCGTTAAGCTTGCACATACCGGCGTACGAGTATGGTTCTTTGGTCATGGAGGAGTACGGCACCTTGAACGTGACCCCCCTGGGTTTCCTCTTCTGGCCTAACTCGGCCTGGGGCTCAACCTCGCTTTCCTCTGATTGGGAGCCATCCTTGTCAGCCGGCGCTAGTAAGTTATAGCATGACATACGTAAGTGGAAATTTCTGATTTAAGTGGATGAACAAAGTGTTAATCTGGTAACCCGGGGTTACCTTCCTCACTGTCACTCGGTTCTTCTTCTTCGTCTGAGTTTTCGGAAGGTGGAGGTGTGAAAATCTTCCAAAGCCCGACATTGTCCTGGGTAAAAAGTGACCAAGTTAAATAGTTAGCAGGAATGCAATTCAAAAATAGTCGGAATAGAAGGTGATAGTCGGTTCTTACTGGAGGTGCCGGTTTTGAACGTGTGAAAGGGCCGAGTCCGGAGATACTCTTGATAATATCTAATTTCTAGGCCAAGAAGTTCTTCATGGCCTTATTGACATCTGCGGCCGGGTATGACTTCTCCGAGTATCGGAGAGAATCGGTTAGGTGACCGGAATACTCGCAGATGATCTTTGGGCGGATGCTATTTGGTTGGATCCGGCAGCTGATCCAGGTTTTGATCAAGTTCAGCCCCATAAGACCCTAGGCTGCGAGAACGGATAGCTTGTGAAGGAGGGGCTGGATAGATTGTCTATCGGCTTCCGGCGCAAAAGAGCTAAGATTATCGGAGAGGGAGAGAGTCTCAATAGAGAAACCCGGCAAAGGCTTTTGGCCGGGTGTGGATGTGTCTTGGCAGTAGAAAAATGTCTTCTACCAGTGCTTCACATGTGTGTGAAGGCTGAGAGTCGGCATCAGAGTTTTTACGTCTCTAAATCGATACCCCCCACACACACACACAGACGAATGCAAAGATAGGGGCCCGTACGTGCTCTCCCGGCAGGGCTTGCATTGAAAAATTTCCAAAAACAGGGCAAGATTTGGGCGAATGCAAAGATAGGCCTCACAGAGAACGATAAAGTGGCAGATATTTAAGATCGAGTTAGTACCGATGTCGAAAACTCGGAGTTTGTAGTGATCAAGAAGATCGCGAAAAAAAGGGTGACCCGGGGGCGGAAACCCCGGATCACGTGCTCAAGGAAAACAACTACTTCACCTGGGCCGGGTGAAGGCCGGGTCTCCTCCTCTGGCGCCCTCCAGGAGATTTCCGACTCTGCGGGCAGAACCCCAGACTCGGCCAGTTCCTCGACTTTCGCCTTGGTGATAGTCGACCTGGCCCAGTTGGCCTAGATCGACTGACCCGGTTTCTGCCTCGAGGCCGGGTTTTTTCCCTTGGACTTAGTGGCGGCCTTCGGTGCCATGGAAATGGCCTCTATGGAAATTCGAATGCGAGTGAGTACTAATCCAAAATTTCAGAGAAACGCACTTAATAGTGGAGCAAGGGAAGCAAAATGAACGCTAGATGTACAACGAACACCAATCCAAGATCTGGATGAGCAAAGCAAGATCTAGACCTAATGGAGCTTACCGGAAGTGACGGCGGCGTGTGCGCAGCTTGGCGTGCGCGGCGGCAGCGGCGTGTGCGCAGCTTGGCGTTCGGGGTTCGAGCTGCGCCCTGGGCTCCAATGGCGCGGCGGGTCCTCGATGCGAAATCCGGCGAGCGCGGATGGTGATGCGAGATGGCGGCGCCGGTCGGCGATGCGGGCGGCGGCTGGCAGTCGAGCTCAGTGGCGTTCGCGCGGGTCCGGTGAATAGGGCTTGGCCTTGGGCTTTTGGGCGCAGGGAACAAGCGGGAGGAGGAAGAAGGAGTGGAAATAGGGGCGTTTGGAAATTTTGGGGTTTCCCGCCCCCCCCCAGGACCTATTTATAGGCGCAGGGAAACCCTAGGGGGCAAACGGTAAGTAGAGCAATTTTCGGAAAGATATGATCCGGCCCGTAAATCTAGGGATAAGGATCTTTGGAGTTATCGTGAAATATCCGAGTCACTCAAGCTCTCCGAAAGAGTCGGACCCGAGAAATGATTATTTGGATTAGCAGGTGGAGAAATGGAAGCCGGATTATAAGATGTGCCCCTGAAGCGTTGACTCGGGAAACGATACCCGGCTCGAATGAAAACTGGGTTAATATATGGACCGCCAAAGGAGCAGGCCTGGCTATAGTTAAAGCAATCTAACCCGTCATGTCATGGATACAAATGTTTATTGTTTTGAAGGGAATAGCGTGCGCTTCATGGTTGATCCCAAGATGCCCAAGCTATTCTGGAGACTACTGTTGGGGGGATGATAACTCGGTAGGCCTGCTCCTGGGACGAGACCCGGCTAAGGGGAAACTGTGCAAGGCCCCGTGTTATGAAGCAAGGCCGGATCTTGTTGATGGGCCAATGGAGGCTAAGAGATCCGGCCCGTAGGTCCAGAAGGTCTAAAAGGCGCCAAACCATGTGATCCGTAACTTGGGGGTCACGATAGGAAAGTAAGGGTTGCGTATGGATTCCGAGTAGGATCCTGCGCGTATCTTGGGCGTAGAAAAGAGAGACCGAGAGAGACAGAGATATTCGAGTATTCTAGGTATTTCTAGAGCTAGTATCTGTAACCCTAGATCGGAGTCGCGGCGACATTGCAGCCCGAACTTCCAGATCACCAGTTGATATGATTTCCCCTGAGCTAAACCCTCTCCCAAACACCAGAGTCGATTCTCCCATACTAAGTTACCCCTAGTAACGTCTGCCGTGATTATCCCACGACACCATCTCCCTAGATGCATTATCAATCACATTCCGTGATAAACCCTTTGTGAAGGTATCTACCAAGTTCATAGATGTTTGGATATAGTCCAACACAATAACTCCGGAGTTCTTCAATTTTCTGACAGATTTCAATCTTCTCTTCACATGTCTTGATGACTTCGCATTATCTTTAGAACTGTTCACTTTGATGATCACAGTTCATTAGGATTGCGGGTATTGGTTTTTCAATCACAGGAAAGTCCAGCAAGAGCTCACGAAGCCACTCTGCTTCAACAGTGGTTGTGTCTAATGCTGCGAGTTCTGCTTCCATGGTTGACCTCCTTAAGATGGTCTGCTTGCAAGACTTCTAAGAAACAGCGCCACCACCAAGTGTAAAAACATAACCACTAGTGTTCTTAAGCTCATCAGCATCAGATATCCAATTAGAATCACTTTATCCGTCCATAACCCTTGGGTTTCCGTTATAGTGAATTACATAGCTCGTAGTGCCTTTTAAATAGCGCGTAAATCTCTCAAGCGCATGCAAATGATCATCTCCCGGATTGGAAAAAAACCGGCTCAATTTTCTCACAGCAAAAGAGATGTCAGGACTCGTTGCACTCGCCAAATACATAAGCGAGCATATAATCTGAGAATACCTCAGTTGATCTCTAGTAATCTGTCGATTCTTTCGAAGCAACACACTAGTATCATATGGAGTTGAAGAAGACTTGCAGTCACTAACCCGAAGCGACTCAAGACCTTTTCCACATAGTGATACTGAAGCAGTGTGATCCCACCATTATCATTTTTTAACAGCTTGATGTTCAAGATAACATCAGTTACTCCTAGATCCTTCATCTCAAAACAGTGAGACAAGAAATCATTAACTTCCTTGATTAAATCAATATTGCTCTCAAAGATCAATATATCATCAACATATAGACATAGAATAACTCCCTTGCCCCCGCCAAGGCGATAGTACACACACTTGTCAGCTTTGTTTACAACAAAACTTTCAGCAACCAAAGTCCTTTCAAACTTCTTATGTCGTTGCTTGGGTGCTTGCTTGAGGTCGTATAATGACTTCAATAATTTGCACACCTTACCTTCCTGACCGGTTACTACGAAACCATCTGGCTACTCCATGTAAATTTCCTCATCCAACTCTCCATTAAGAAAAGCCGTCTTAACGTCCATTTGATTAATAATAAGATCGTGCGAGGCAGCCAGTGACAGTAGCACACGAATAGTGGCCAGTCTAGCCACATGTGAGTAAGTATCAAAGAAGTCTTCACATTCTTTCTTGGTATAACCCTTGGCCACAAGCCTCTCCTTGTACTTCTCAATTGTACCATCAGGCCTAAGCTTTTTCTTGAACACCCACTTACATACTACAGGTTTACACCCATAAGTACGATCAGTGATTTCCCAAGTTCCGTTAGCCAAGATGGAATCAATGTCGCAACGGACAACCTCCTTCCAGTAGTCAACATCAAGAGATGCATAGGATTCTGAAATGGTCCTGGGTGTGTCATCCACGAGGTACACAATGAAGTCATTACCAAAAGACTTTGCAGTCCTCTGTCTCTTGCTCCTTACAGGAACTTCATTGTCATCCTCCTCGGGATTCTCAACGTGTTCTATCAAAATGGTCGGTTCAGAAACCTCAGCTAATTTTTGACTAGATGAAACAGGTTTCTCCTGATTTGATGAGCTAGGCATATCCTTCATAGGAAATATGTTCTCAAAGAAAGTCGCATCATTCGACTTCATAATCGTACCAATATGCATGTCGGATACCTCAGATTTTACTATCAAAAATCTATGACCAATGCTATTAAAAGCATAGCCCAGAAGAACACAATCTACGGTTTTTGGTCCAACCTTGCGCTTCTTCGGAATTGGTATATTGACTTTCGCCAAACAACCCCAAGTACGTAGGTAGGAGAGTTTCAACCTTTTCCTTTCCCATTCCTCAAATGGAGTAATGATTTTATTCTTTGTGGGAACTCGGTTTAGGACATGACATGAAGTCATTAGCGCCTCCCCCCACCATGTCTTGGAGTGATCCGAAGTATCTAACATGGCATTAACCAAATCAGAAAACGTTCAGTTCTTTCTTTCAGCCACTCCATTTGACTGAGGCGAGTAGGGAGGCATCCTCTCATGAATAATTTCATGTTCCGCACAAAACGAATTAAACTCGTTGGAAAAATAATCTCCACCACGATCAGACCTAAGCCGTTTAATTTTACGATCAAGTTGGTTCTCAGCTTCGGCCTTATAGTTCTTGAAATAAGTTAAAGCTTCATATTTAGATTTCAGAAGATACACATAACAATATATAGTGGAGTCATCAATAAATGTCATGAAATATTTCTTTCCACCTTTTGTCAATACGCCATTCATCTCACAAAGATCAGAATGTATAAGTTCTAGTGGTGCCAAGTCTCTTGCCTCCGCATTCTTATGAGACTTGCGAGGTTGCTTAGCTTGAACACACACTTGAAATTTGAAACCATTAATAGTACTGAATTTCGGAATTAAACTCATATTTGCTAATCGCGTCATGCAACCAAAATTAATATGATAAAGTCGTGAATGCCAAATATTGGAATCATCATCGTGGCAAACATGGTTAATAACTTTGGTGCAAATATCTCACAAGGACAAGCGGAACAAGACTCGGCATTCATAGCCTTTACCAATAAATTGTCCATACTTGGAAATTTCAACTTTATTAGACTCGCAAACCAACTTAAAACCATCTCGACACAGACGTGAACCGCTGACAAGATTTTTATTGATGGAGGGCACATAATGAATGTTCTTCAGTCGCACGATCTTCGCCGAAGTAAACCTTAGATCGACCGTATCAACACCATGAACAGTAGCATGTGTCTCGTTCCCCATCAGCACGCGGGAAGTCCATGTGACCTGGTAAGAAGAGAACATGGAAGCATAAGCACACACATGTATATTGGCAACTGTATCAAGTAACCATTCAGGAGTATGACAAACTGAAATAATAGTAGAAACTATACCGTACACAGTATCCTTCATCTTAGTGTCACCCATGACAATATTAGAGGTCTTGCCGCTATTCTCCAGCTGCTGCGGCTCATG
Organism: Alopecurus myosuroides; assembly: GCA_028641055.1. Taxonomy (NCBI): domain Eukaryota; kingdom Viridiplantae; phylum Streptophyta; class Magnoliopsida; order Poales; family Poaceae; genus Alopecurus; species Alopecurus myosuroides. The sequence continues at coordinate 42,482 of JAPCYS010002349.1, read as the reverse complement.
TCGTTTAGGACACCTTGGAGCTCAGTGAGTTAGGTCACCACACACATGGCAGGACCCCTTCTTCTTCTTGAAGTTGGTAGAGTGCGACGGCTTAAACTTGACATCGGGTTTGCCTTTAAACTCGGATTTTTTTTGTTATATTTAGACTTGTTGGACGGTTAGTGTTTCTTCTGTACCATACGGGCAGCAGAACCTACCTCAGCAACTCGAGCACGTGTATCCTTTGCTCTCGCCTTCTCTTCCACATCAAGAGATCTGATGAGGTCCAAAATGGAAAACTCATGTCTCTTGTGTTTCAGAGAAGTAGCAAAGGTTCTCCATGAAGATGGAAGCTTGGCAATGATGCCCCCTGCCACAAATTTGTCCGGTAACATACACTTAAAGTGATCAAGTTGTTTAGAGAGTGACTGTATCTCAGGAGCCCGTCGAACAATAGAACTCTCATCAGTCATCCTGTAGTCATAGAATTGCTCCATAACGTACAGCTCGATCGCTGCCAGCATCCGAGGCCCCCTAATTTGGCCTCGAGCGCAGCACACGTATCCTTGCCATTATCAAACCACATATAGGGATCCACAATGGAATCATCAATAATACCAAGGACGACACTTTTAAACATAGTGACCATATTCACTAGTAGGGAATGGCTTATAGCCACCAGCATACTGCTGGCCAACAAGAATTTCTGTTGCCCAGCGCTAACAGCACTGGCGAACAGAAATATCTGTTCGCCAGCGCTATTAATACTACCGCTGGCGACCATTCCATCTGGTTCGCCAGCGCTAAGGCTGGGCCCCACCTGCGCGCGCTACAGCCGCTGCCTCATTTTACCGCTGGCGAACAGGGCTTGGGGTTCGCCAGCGCTACGCTCAATACCGCTGGCGAACAGTTGTTGTTGTTCGCCAGCGCTAACATGTGGGCCCAGGACGCATGTTAGCGCTGGCGAACAACAACACCTGTTCGCCAGCGGTATTCTGGCAGATCTGCCATAAGTGGTACCCCCACCACCCACTTTCCCCTCCACTCTCCCTTCTTCACCCTTGTCCCCTCTTCTCTCTCTAGCTCGAAATTATGCCTATTTCTCCACCCTCCTACTCTATTTTGAACCAACTAAATTTATTTTAGTTGGTATATATATGTTTATCTCCCTCCTAACACCATTTCTACCCAAAATTTTCCCTCCCTAGCCATCTAGATCTAGAATTACCCCCTTTCTCTCCAAAGCTCCAAAATTCTCCGGATATCATCGTGTAGCCATCTATTCATTTGAGGTGGGATGAATGATAATATATAATTAAATGAGTTTGTATATAAATTTTGTCCGGATACACGCGATATGCAATATGTGTGAAATTTCACCGGATTCAACAATGGTCGTGTGATGGAGACGATAAATGCATGTGTGCGCAATTTGTTGTGGAATGAAATTGAGTAGCCAACTATCGCCGGAATGTTGATTCATTTCCGTCTTGGCATAGTTTGGCACTCCCTAATAACCTCCTATTTGTAGGAAGGTCATGCCGAATTTTTTCGTGAATACGACATGAAGTGAAATTTTTGATATGAAAATGAGTTGCCACTTTGCCGGAATGTTGATTCATTTCCGTCTCGGCAAAGTTTGGCACTCCTCTAACCTCCAATTTGTAGGAAGGTCATGCCGATTTTTTTTCGTGAATATCGAAATATATATATATTATGTTTGGTTCTAATATTAATTATATCGGCGCGCGCTCTCGTGCAGGCGACATATAATGGTGGTCGTTAAGAGTGAACGTGTCGTGAATAGTTACTTGAGACACGCGACAGAAGACATGTTACAAAATGGCCGCAAGGAGATACGATGTCCATGTCGAAAGTGCAAACTAGGGGGCTTGCTCAATCCCTTTACCGGAGACTTGCTCAGTCACCTCCTAAGGTATGGTTTCATGGATGGGTATAACAGTCAGTGGGTAAGTGATGATGAAGATGATGAAGTCCATGGGGCGCGGCGGTAGGAAATGATGTGCAACAGGACAATAGCAACGATCGACTAGAACTACAGCAGGACCAAGATCAGCCTCATGACCCCGCACATGATCATGGAGAAGATGTTGAACAAGACGTGGAAGATGATCACGAGGACACAGGGACACCCCTAACGGAAGTTGTGCGTGACCCTCATCTGAAAGAACTGCTTTTGAGAAAGACGACTAACTCGATATCTGCTGCTAGAGAGCAATCGAAGCTGGCGCAACTAGAGATAGACTCGAAGACACCGTTGTATGCAGGCTGCGGTCTGGAAGAGTCCCGCCTGAGAGTGGCCCTCGATGTTCTGCAGATGAAGGCGAGATACAAATGGAGCGACATAAGCGTCGATGCAAGCCTGCAATACTGGCACGATGTCCTTCCAGAGGGCAACACCTGTCCTAAAAGTTGCGACGAGGCCAAGAAAGTCGTGTGCCCCTTTGATTTACCTCACGAAAAGAGGACGCGAACAAAACCATTTGTCCAGTTTGCAGCGCCGCTCGATACAATAAAGGGAAGAAGAAAGCTCCTCGGAAAGTTGTGTGGTACTTTCTGCTCATTCCCCGTCTGCAACGGTATTTCGCGGACCGCAAGGAAGCAGAGCTCATGCGCTGGCACGCGAAAAGGAGGAATAAAGTTTTGAAAGATCCAAATCGGAGTGAAAAAGTAATTCTGACTCATCCTTCAGATGCAAGTCAATGGAAATCAATTGACTGTGAATATCCAACGTTCGGGGCGGAGGCAAGGAACATCAGGTTGGGTGTGAGCACCGACGGACTCAATCCGTTTGGCAACCAGAGCAGCACCCATAGCACCTGGCCCGTGTTTGTATGGATGTACAACATCCCTCCCTGGTTGTGCATGAAGAGGAAGTATATTCACATGAGTATGCTAATTCAAGGGCCGAAACAACCAGGCAACGACATCAATCTATACATGAAGCTGCTTAAAGATGAGCTGGAAACGCTATGGGCCGAGGAAGGGGTGAACACATGGGACGCCTTCGGTGAACAATATTTCCCAATGAGAGTTGTCTTACTCTGTACGGTTCACGACCTACTAGGCTACGGATATGTGGCGGGCCAGGTGTGCCACGGATATAACGGTTGCGTGAGGTGCATGGATGACCCCACGTTTATGCAACTTCCGAAAGATCCTGGGTCTTCGAAAACAGTTTTCGTTGGCCATCGAAGGTGGCTACCCAACAAAGACCCGTGGAGAAGGCGAGGAGACCTTTTTAACGGTGAGGATGAGCTCCGTGGACCTCCACGTAAGAGGTGCGGCGAAGAAATCTACAATTTGCTGAATGATTGGAAGGAATGCCCAGAGCCGGGAAAGAAGCAAAAGGCGCCAAAACCGCTTCTGGATGTATGGAAGACGAGGTCGGTGTTTTGGGACTTGCCATACTGCCCATTCTCGATACGCCTCACTGCCTTGATCTGATGCATATCACGAAGAATGTGTTTGAAATTTTGTTTGGCACGCTGCTCAACATGCCGGAGAGGACCAAAGACGGGTGAAAGCAAGAAACGACCTGAAATTTTGGTATTAGGGTAGATCTTCAGGGGGGACGCCCGGATGATGACAACGGCGATCAATCGTGTGATGAGGAGACGGATGGTCGCAAGGCCAAAAGGGTTAAAGGAATGACTATTACTGCCCCCCTCCTGCTTCACTCTTAGTCCGGACGAGATCACAAAATTGATGATGTGCCTTCTCGGAGTCAAAGTCCCTAGCGGTTACTCAGGGCTAATAAGCAGATTCGACGCGCAGAAACAAAAGTTTAGCGGGATGAAGTCTCATGACTGTTACGTGATGATGACGCAGATACTTCCGGTTGAGATCCACGGAATAATGGACAAACACGTCCGGGAAACCCTGTTTGGCCTCTGTAACTTCTTCGACGTTATATCTCGAAAGTCGATCACGGGGAAGCAGATTCAAGGCTGCAGGAAGAGATTGTCGTGATACTATGCGAGCTTGAGATGTACTTTCCACCATCATTCTTTGACATATGTGTTCATCTGTTGGTCCATATCGTGGACGATATCATCCATCTCGGGCCGTTGTTCCTGCACAACATGATGCCGTTTGAAAGGATGAATGGGGTCATCAAAGGATATGTTCGCAACAGAGCTCGTCCGGACGGAAGCATCGTTCAGGGCTTTCTCACCGAAGAGTGCATCTCTTTCTGCACGAATCATATGGACGTGGAGGACCCAGTTGGTCTGCCCAGAAACAAGCACATTGGCAAGCTCGATGGAGTAGGTCACAAAAATGGACGTAGAGAAGTGCATGTGGATCGGGCTTGTCGACGCACCGACTTTAACAGGGCAAACTTAGTAGCTCTCCAACACATTGACATGGTCGATACTTGGGTGGAAAAACACAAGAGCTCGATTATGAAAAAGTACAGTGAACAAGGCAAGCGGAGGACCGAAGGATAAATAATCAGAGAGCATAACTGCACTTTCTTGCGTTGGTTTAAAGATGTGATCGTCGCTAATCCACCGCCAAGGGATTGTGCGAAAAATAAACTATTGTACGCCTTGGCACATGGCCCAGCTCCCAACCTAGCGACGTTTCAAGCATATGATATCAAAGGGTTCACTTTACACAGAGGAGAAAGACAAAACTTCTGATTATCAAAACTCAGGGGTAACGATGGAATCCTACACCGGTGACAAAAAGTTAAGATACTACGGAAGGATCGAGGAGATATGGGAGCTTAAACTCTGGAGAGAAGGTGCCTATGTTCCGCGTCAGATGGGCTAGGATGTCGACCGTCAGAAAGAAGACCAATACTTTACAACCATGGTTATTCCCGAAGCCGGAACCTCATCAAGCGCGAATGTCACAGCGCAAAATGAGCCATGGGTATTGGCTAAGCATGGGTCCCAATGCTTCTTCATAACAGACCCCGCAAGGCCTAGCCGTGTTGTCGTGAGGAGAGGGAAAAAAGAAATATCATCGGAATGGATGGAGTCGTTGACGAGGACGAGTTCGACACGTTCGGCGACCCAAATATTGACGATGATCGAAATGATGATGATAGTCATGCAACATACACAACAAGAAGAAGCAGAACTACGCTACCTAGGCATGGTCTTCCATTCAGAAGAAGAAGTCATAATGTGGGGTTAAATTATGACTGCGACCAAAAAAGGCAAAAAAATCAAACACTGATGAGAAACTATGTATATATTTTTCTGCCAATTGTATGCGACGAAACTATGTATATGCATGGGGTTTGATATCGATATGCACTTATTATAAATTTAATGTACCTTGTTCTGTATTTCAAATGTGTGGACTTATATTATTTGAAACATAAACGAAACAATAGAAATTAAACAAGAAGGAAACAACGGAAAACAATAGAAACATAAAGAAAAAACAATAGAAAACAACTAAAACCAAAATAATGAAAAGAGAAAACAAGAAGGAAATATTGGAAAACAATTGAAAACATAAAGGGAATAATTGAAAACATAAAGGGAATAATTGAAAACATAAAGGGAATAATGAAAAACAAAAAAACATTATTATTTGTAATGTGTTTGAAATTAATTTGTAATGTGTTTAAATTATTATAGAAATTAAATGTCTTTGAATAATTTAAACAAATAAAGAAAACAAAAAAAAACATTATTATTTGTAATGTGTTTGAAAGTAATGTGATTGAATTATTATAAATTAAATGTCTTTGAATAATTTAAACAAATAAAGAAACAAAAAAACATTATTATTTGTAATGTGTTTGAAATTAATTTGTAATGTGTTTGAATTAATGAAATGTGTCTTTGAATAATTTAAATGCATGTATTATTTAAATAAACATATTATTTAAATGCATGTATTATTTAAATAAACATATTATTTAAATGCATGTATTATTCAAATAAACATATTATTTAAATGCATGTATTATTTAAATGCAGTACATATTATTTAAATGCATGTATTATTTAAATAAACATATTATTTAAATGCAGTAAATAAAAAAGGGTAGCGCTGGGCAACAGAGCAGCTGGTTCGCCAGCGCTAAGTTACCGCTGGCGAAATGGATTGTTCGCCAGCGGTAACTTAGCGCTGGCGAACCAGCTGCTCTGTTCGCCAGCGCAACGCCCCACCTGTGTGCCACTTACAGGCGGACCCTTATTGTCTCTGTACATCCTCAACACTTAGCCGTTTTCGCGCCCCTCTCGATCGATCGCGTGCAACTGACAGAGAACGCCGACGATCGCCGCCCCTCGCCTCCGTCCATCTGCCTCCCCTCGCCTCCGTCCGTCTGTGCCACCTCGCCGGACGTCGACGTCCCCCCTGCGCGCACTGCCCCTCCCCTCTCTCCTCTCTTCTTCCTCCAGCCACTGCCCCGCTCACTCACGGCCACCTCCCAGCCCCCGCTCGCCGCCGACCATCCTCTGCCCTTCTCCGGCCACCTCTAGCCCAGGTCGTCTCCGGCCACCTCCCTGCAGCTCCCGCACGCCTCCCCTGCGGCGGAGCTGCCACTTGTAGGCTGCTGCTGCCTCTCTCTTGCCCTGCACGGCGGGTGTTCGACCATTGTTCTGCAAGAACAACAGGTAATGTTTTTCTTTTATTTTTTTGTCTATGATTTACTTTTTTGATGTTTGGTTCTTTGGGTATCTTTTCAAGAGCGAATTGCACTTGGTTAGTCTACTTTTAAGATATTTAAGCACATACTCATTAGTAATCTGTTTAGGAATAAATTTCTGCCTGATGATCTTGCTGCCCATGGAATTAATGCGTTCCAAAAATTACCATATGAAATGAGTTTTCGAACTATGAAGTCTTGATCTCAGCAAGTTACCAGTATTTCTTTCATGTACGCTACAGTGGAAGATGCTACCGGAATGTTCATCCAAATATTTAGAAAAAAAATGTAATTCGAACAGTAACAAACCCGAGATGCAGTCAGAAGAAGCACTGCAAATTGAGACTCAGTTTATAATATAGGCACACTGAAAACTGTCTCGGAGCAACCAAATGAGCACATTGTGTAAGAACCGTAACAAACCCGAGATGCAGATCAAACACTGCAACTCGCCACTCAGTTTACAATACAGATACAATTTTAAAACCGCCTCGGAACCACCAAATTCAAAGAAAAAATCAGGGATGAGCACATCACAACTAACAACCTAGCCCACATACAGGTGGATGATTATTCAAAACAAACGGCTATGAGTGACATTGGTGGCGTCCATCCTCAAGATTTTATCCATCTAACACTAGCACTAGCACTTGTATTCTGGAATGTTGAATCCATCTAACACTAGCACTTGTATTCTGGAATCTGAAACTTACACGGTCACATATCCTTGTGCTTCACAGTACGCATGGTATTGTAGTACAACTTTGTGAATATGGCATATTGTCGCTCTGTTCTTTGGTTTTGCACCTCATACGTTTTGAGTAGAAATCTTTTACAACTCCTACTTTTACATATCAGCTTTGATAGATTACTGCAAGTCTCTGAAAAAATTGTTGTAAAAGCTGAAAAGACCTAGTACAGTCGAATAGTCCTCCATTGCATTGCACTGACCTGAAACCCATCATGGTTGAGCATGCGACACAGCTCCTGATGCGCATGGAAGCACGATCAGAACAAGTAAAAGGAGTGATGCCCCTAAGACCTGATTCCTGTTAATGCATGATTATGTTGACATAGTGGTAGAAAGAGTGTGCTACATGCTGCTGCTAACAAGTAGAAGGTAGTTTCCATTTGTACTTTGTGTGCTACATGCTGCTGCTGCTAACAAGTAGAAGTACAAAGAGTGTGCTACCTGCTGCTGCTAACAAAAAGAGTGTGCTACCTGGGAGTTTTTGTGTAAACCGCCAGATTGGTACTTTGTGTGTAAATAATGCTCAAGTAGTATCAGTAGGTACATGTACTTTGGTTAATTGCCAACCTGGGAGTTTTTGTGGCATATATGAATTCCTGGGATGTTTTTCTGGCCAACCTGGAAACTTTTGTGGACAGATACATTGAGAGTGCAGCATATGGTGTATGGATGGTGGTGATGGTGTGGTCGTATTGATATGTGCCCACCTTCGTGTGGATGACGATGATAATATGAGGGGTGGGATTATATGAGGGGTGGGTTTTTATGTGCAGGTACCCCACGTGAGTCCCTATTTGCCGGAATGTTGATTAATTTCCGTTCCGGCAAATTTGGGTACTCCATTTGTGATATTTTTAGCAAAGGTCATGCCGAAATTTTCCGTGAATTTTGGCATGATCTTTGCTAAAAATATCACAACTTAGAGTGTCCGAGAAATTTGGACTCATATGGGGTATACATCGTCTAAATTGTAGGATTTTTTGAACTTATTTCGGGTTTTCTCTCCTTCCTTAGATATGGCTCACAACGAGGCGGGTGGTTCTGGTCTCGGACACGGCGGAGACAACGACGATGCGTGGCTTTCTATGCTAAGCGCCGGAGGCGGACCCGTAGATCCGCACCCGGATCTAGATGGAGGGCGACGATGCAGACGACGAGATGGACGAAACCGTTCGCCAGGAGCTAGAGCCACACAACGATACATCGGGCGCAGAAGGTGATCAAACCGGTAGTGGCACCGGGGATACCGCCTCCGGTAGCGAGGCGGCGGCTAGCGCAAAGAGAGGCGGCACAACATGCTCGCCACCATGCGGGAAGAGTTCACGGAAGTGGACCCCAAGAGCGGTGCTCCCCTCGAGCCAGAGAGTTATGCCAAGGGCTATGGAAACCAGATAGGCTGCATAGCTCGAGACTTCGGCAACGTTAATATGGAGCACCTCAGAGCTAAAGAAAACAAGGCTAATGCCGCCCTGCTGATTGAGAAGCCGCACACAAGGTACAAATTCCCGGATCCTTACGACAACCAGGACCTGAAGAAGAATCTGGTCAACTCCTTAGCACTGGGAAAGTTCGCCAAGGCGTTTACGACTTGGAGATCCAGTTTGCGGGAGATGCTTGCGAAGGGTAAGGATTTTGATGAGATCCATAAGATGTGGCCCTCCATTTCCGAGGAAGACTTGGCCCAATTCAAGATCGACGAACTCAAACCGGAAAGGGTGGCGCTGAGTAAATGGGGGAAAGAACAGCGAAGAAAGAACATTGGCCCTCACAATCTCGGAAGCTGGGGTTACCTTGGGAAGCAGAAAGTATGGGAAAAGGAGGATTCGAAGAGAGAAGGGCCGAACCCGTTTGACAAGATCACCGACCCGCAGGTGATCTTGTGTTGAACGAGAAGGTCAAGCTGCTTGAGAATAAGTATCTCGAGGAAGAAGAAAAAGAACGCCTATCTCAATCTGACGGGGGGTCCTCGGCGACGACGAACAAGGACCCGTATGACACCCCTTTCATTAGGGCGCTTAACGCGATGAAGGGAGTGCCCCTTGACAAGAAGCCGCATCGTGGCCATGTCCATGGCCTCGGAAAGGGTCATCGGCATGCGCACTACTACCCGACACCAAGGAAAAGCGTAAGGACGGAACAAGGGCCCGGAGAAGACGGTCGACGAGCTTGTGAACGAGAGGCTCAATGAGCTCCTCCCTACCATCTGTTCGACCGTCGCTCAGTCCTTAGCGCCGTGGATGCTAGGTGGAGGACAAGGGCCGCTCCCGCAGATAACATAGCCCAAATGGTGCAGCCAGCACCGCAGAACGTGGCCCCGTCGTGGCGCCGCAGACGCGGCCCCGTCGTGGCGTCTGCTGCGCGGAACGAGCCGGCCCCCAATCCTCAACCGGAAGGTCGCAAAGATCCGTCGCCGCCCCGCATCTCTTCAACGCCGCCGCCGACACTTAGCGGTCCATCCCCCTTGTCTGAGCTCAATGCCCTCACGGTAATTCAACGTGCACTGCTTAATTATATATTATGACTTGATTCGTGACGGCATCAGTCTCTAACAACGATCGCGCGACGTTTCGCAGGCCGACGAGACGGGATGCACATTGCTCCTTAATGTGAACGGCGAGTTAAAGGACGTCGCCAAAGGAAAAATCATCACACCTCTGAACCGTGTATCCCACGGCGTTCGTATGCCCGAGGACGTGTTCAGAGTGACATTAAGTCGGGTGCTCCCTGGTTGCGGTCTCGATCCTCCGAACCAACCACCTGCAGCCGACAGCGAGTTGAACCTGGAGCAATGCTTGGTTTGGCCATTGACCTGGCCGAAATCACTAATTCGTTTGGAAAGTACTCCTGCCACACTCCAACACCGGTCCAGGGGTCGGGGCACCCGAGCCAACACAAGGATTTCTCACCTGCAAAGTCCGTGCAACACGACGGCGACGAAGCTGAAGATGAGAACCCCAATGACTACCTCGTCGACGATCCTTACGAGGGGGCGCCCGGCCTGGATGATCTTGATCAACTTCTCTTGCCAGCGGAGGAAGCGGATAAATATCGATGCACAAAGCGTCTTTTCTCTTCTCAAGAGCCGGCAGTCCCCGAGCAAGAAGTCATCAGCCAGGATGCCCTCAAAGAGGCGGTAGCGGATGTATTTCATAAGAGTCAGCCTAAGAAGACGGCACGGAAAAGAACTAAGAAGAGTTCTGCCGTTGCATCGATGAGCCAACCGGTGGAGGGGACCAAGTCTAAGACGCAGACAGGACTTGTATTGGACAGGATACCCATAACCGACTGGCATCAGATCCATCAGTTGGGCAAACCGATGCTTCCGCCGAGGTTGGTCGCCTTGCTGACAGGTGTTATGCGTAGCGTCCATGACGGTGTACTATATATGGAGGAGATGCTTCTGAAAGAGAAAAATCCAACGCTGCCGGTTTTGGTCGCAAAGGTGCCATCTACGGCGGGATTTGTCACTGAAGGCAACGCAAACAAGATCATCATTAGATTTGACGACATTTTCCGGATGTTCCACATGAAATCACTCCACTCGTCAATCGTCCGTCTGTTTACGCTCAGCTTGGCGCATCAGCTATCCGTAGAGAATGTCAAAAACATCGGGCTAGCAGACCCCTACTACATGCACGACATGTACTTGAACAACCCCAGGGGTAGGGCAAAAGCGACAAAGTACCTCGAACAAGTGTTGCTCACTAACCATATGAACAAGAGGATCACCCTCGTGCCCTACTTTCCTGAGTAAGTTATATTTCCCATCTTTACATAAGTTTGCGCATATACAATTTTTGAGGATTATATATATGGACTCTCCTGTTTTGCGCAGAAACAAATACGGCACCCTCATCATGCTATACCCGAGAGACGCGCACGCAGTATATCTCGACTCCGGGAGTACGATGAAGGAGAAGAACTACACCCTCATCAAGTCTGTTCTCAATGATGCTATGGATGGCTACATCAGGGGGGAAGGATTCTGCGACAGGAAGAAACAAATTCAAGGCAAATATGTGTTCAGACACAGAACAGAGTTTCCCTGCCCCAAGCAGGCGCCAGGCGGCCAAATGGAGGCATGGTACCTCATCCAACACATGACGGAGATCGTGAAGGACCACTACTGCATAATAGCTTATAGCCACCAACACATTAGTGACTGGCAAAAATATGCACGTCACTAGTAACAGGTATCAGTGACAGGCAGTAATACGCCTGTCACTGGTAAATCTTGGCAGGCGGGTGTAGAAATTACTAGTGACAGCCGAGTATCGTTCGTATGTCGCTGGTAATTTGTGATAATACTAGTGACAGGCTGTAGACTTGCCCGTCACTGGTCACACTCATACCAACAATCAAATATATTGATAAACAGAGAATACAAATGAAAAATAGATCACTTCAAAACGAAATGCTCCTGACAACCACGGTAGGTTCTAGGTGGATAGGATGATCGATGGGACCGGGACCGGGATCCGCAGGTCAGGTGAGAGAAAAAAAGTTATGCCTTTTAGCTAATGATTGGAGGCGAGTATGGTATTCGAGTCATTCTCTTATGCGCTACCGTAGTAACAATAGTAGTATTTCTTAATCATCACTTGGATATAGAACCATGTAATCTATTCAACCGCCACCGACAACACAATATATTACAAATTGTGACACAGAGCACGCATATATTGGCTTCCTCTTGCCTTCTCTTTGACTGATTACCACTGATTTTTAAATCGAACCTATATAGAACCAGGACCATGTACAAAGCTCCATCAGTTTGACGTCAAAAAACATGAAAATCTGTGTGATGTTAGGCTACAACCTGATGTGCGATTTGCTTCTAAAATCAGTTTGTCCTTCATAAGTTTGAACTCAATATATTAACCAAAACATACTAGGCTGAACCGAATATCCAGCGGGAATAAAAAAAACCTGGCGGGACATGGCCGAGGCCACGATCCTAAAAATTAGCATCGCACCGTTTTCTCCTTAGCCCTCTTGTTCCCCCAACGCCGCCGCAGCCAATCCTCCCAGCCGAGGCCGCGCCTCAAGGCATCCCCGACGGCCGTGCCGCAGGGTCTCTCGCCTCCTACGCCACCGTCGCACGGCCCAATGAAGCCTAAGCCGCTATTCCTCCCCGTCGCCGCCATTCCTCTCGCTTCCTACGCCGTCGTCACCGGGACTGGTCCTCGTTGCCGCCAGCATCATCCAGCAGCTGCTGGTTGCCGCTCTACCTCCATCGACGGAGGATTGCCGCCGTCGACGGAGGACTAGCACCTTCCACGGTATCGACGGTTTTTCCCCATCTCCCATTTATGCCCTGTCCGGCCATATCTTCCTCTGTGCTTCTTGGAGGTCAAGGGAAATGGGTCCAGTTACTTCTCCCCCGTTATTGGTTTCAGATTGCTTCCTCCTATATGCTATCTATTTGTGCATGCACAAGTTTATTTGGCAGTGCACACACCAAGTTTTTGATACGTTCCATGTGGTTTGTCTAGAATTTCAGTGACCCTTTCATTGGTTGTGATTCTGAATTCTTCAGTGGTTAATTCGGTTCATGTATAAGAGGTGAATTAGTTTGGATAGACCGGTTGTCATCAGCAACCAACTGTTTCATCTTGAAACGACAATCTGAATCGACATTATTATTCTGTTCCGACTTGCCTGACTCGATGAGGATGCCTAAGATGGCATGGATGCAAGGAGCTGCTAGGAGGTGTACCAACCTTGTTGACAGATCTATGAAGACGGCGGAGCCTTGGAGGCTACAAACATCCATGTCCAGCACCGCCGCAGTGCTTCCTCATCGGCGTGCGGCATGAGTAAGTACTCTGTTTTCTGGCTAGGAATGTGTACGTATGCAGTTTAACACAGTTCCAGTAAAACTTTGTCCGAACACCTCTTCCTAAGTTTTTTACTATTTCTATATCACTGATATTTCCATGCTAAGATTTAGTAGTCACCAATTCAACATATGGCCTCACTGTTGGGCCAATCGTTCTAGTTACCATATATTGCTACAGATTGTAGTTTTAAATATTTCCAATGGATGAATGATCTTACTTGACTATACTTCATAAACTATGTTAGTGGTGGTCACTTGGAAGATTATGATTATCTTCGAAAGCGCAAGTTTGGCAGTGGACCAACGCCTTGTGCAGAATCAACACACTATAAATTTGCTAGGTGGAGTTTACTGCTGCCTAGTGCCTAAATTTCAGTAGCTTTCTAGAACAAAAACATTATTACCTTAAACAGTAACAATCAATACTACTGCGTCTCGGTGTTATTTGTTTCCCATTGATTTCAATCGATTTACCTTCTGGGTTCTTAAACATTCAATTTACATATTTTGAAAGTGTCTTCTATCCATAGGCATCTAGAGCTAGGAGGTGCAGCAAGAAAGGTCAGCCGACCCAGATATAATATTAAGTACTGCTTTCTATCAAGGTGTTACTATCTACTGGTTCGTAGGATAGGAAGAGCTGATCATAAGTACTACTTATTTACTTCTCTTTCTTTAGGTAACGAAAGTTTTTTGCTTATGTCTCATACTAAGTAGACTCCTGCTCCAAGGAAGCAGCTCGCCGGCAAGGTTTCTGACTGAGATCACATAATTTGTATTGTGAGGTAGAGTATTTTGTAATAAGTTACCTACTTTTTCAGAGCTACTCTGTTGGTTGAATTGATGCACTGGACAAATAAACTGATGGAAACATTTTGATCATCATTGTGGCAGGTGTAAAGTATGGTTATTAGCACAAACTAAGCACCAAGTGGTGCTGGTGCTAAAGCCTGCAGCCGAGAAAGAACTCGAACTTTAGACTCGAGACTTGAAATTATCTTCCCCTACTATTTTTCTCTTTCTGCTAATTTAGTTATGTTGCTCTTGGTGATAATTAAGTTATGTTGTATACATTGTACACTTAATTTAGTTCATAAAAGGAAATGCTCCAACATGTAACGTCTTCAGTCAACATGTTATTACTGCAACTAATATATCCTGACCTATATTATTAATGTCGTATGTTCCTTTTATTTAAAAGTTTGGTTTGCATTCTAATATAATTTCTTTTGAGAATTTTGTTGAGGCAAAAATAGTGGATTCGAGTTATATTTATGCTTATTTCTTACCATGGTGTTTCTTTCTGTAGCTTAATACTTTCGTAAGTATACTAGGAAGAGAGATGGATGCTACCGCATGCAGTTTTCATGGGAAATGCAAAGGGTCGGCCAAGGTAAACGATTATTGCTGATTATTCCTTTGTAGCTAGCCAAAGGCTACTGCCCGCTGTTTTGTTTTCTTGCTGAGTTGTTAGCCTATAGGCGGTCCTGTAACACCCCTATAAATCAATGAAAAGCTGCTTTTGAACATCGTTGAATGAACAACTGTCTAGTATACACCTCGGCAGTACCCGGCCACCACGCCGACACTAGCTTCATCAACCTCTTTCACAAAGCCCGCGTCGACGTTGACTGTTGTCCAGCCCTTCGGTGGAGGTTTCCATTTTTCAGACTTCGTGAACCTTCGACTGATCTTGCTGTCTTCAGCATTAAACACTGATTTCTTTCCCTTCCTGTCTAATTCTTATTGTTGCACCGGCAATAGCGTGCACGCATAATTCTTTAGGGAAGAGACTGGGTCAGCTACAATTTCTTTACCATTTTCATGTATAATATTATTCTGAAGATGCCAACACATCCACATAACTAGAAGTATGCGAGCCTTCATTTCATTCTGGAGAGACTTTAATAGTACCAACAACAAGTCTGGGCCATAATACACTAGCTGATCTTCTGTTTATAGATTTATTTTCCATTTGTTCTTTACTGTAGATATCGAGTCATAGGCTACCCTCTAGGAAAAGACACATACCTTTGGTTGCAAGTTTGTGTTCCACAAGCAGTTCCATAGTTCATGTTCACCATCTGTGCCTCACTCATGCTCTGCTCTCTCTCTCCCAAAGGTGAACACTCCCATGCTACTTGTGATGTGGTGTGTGCAGTTGTTTTGGATGAACCGGGAATATGTGATGTATGAATGAGTGAGCGCTTAATTTAGTGTCAAATTCTATTGTGTCTGGATATATCTCTTAGCTGTTTTGTTATTGTGTGTGTGTATCTCTTGGCTCATGTGTTATTGTTCTGTAGTTCCTGATGCATTTTTTTGTCCACATGGGTTTCTTCTGTTTTTTTTTATAATTCACATCTCAATTGTTCTCACCTAGTACGATGGTACATCACCGTGAGTCTACTCTATTTCACTCTAAGCTAGCTATACCTTTTCCGCTTCAAATAGAATCATAATATAAATAACCACAAGTCTGCCTATTTTGATATTTGTATTTATATGAAGTGCTTTCCTCAAGTAACTTTGATTTTTTTTTCAGGAACTACGACCGTGAGTAGGCTACAAGCTTTGATGTTTAACAAGAGTTGAACATTTATACGTTAGGTGTTGGTTATTCCGAAGAAAATTGTTTTAGATATTGTTCTATCGATGTTAATTCCACTTTGTAGTACATAAGATCATGTTTTGTTTCCTATGAGTGTAATTGATCATATTGTATTATCGACGTTGAAATGCAATATATATTTTATTTATTTGTATTTTTTTATTTCTAAAATATATACCAATGACGGGCAAACTATCAAAGTAGTAAAGGACCTGTCGCTGCTAAGCTATTAGAAGTGCCACTCGTGAAAACTCACTAGTGACGGGCATGGATAAATTACTGTCACTAGTAAACACAATACTAGTGACGGGCACGTGCCAGTCACTAGTAACATATTACTAGTGACTAGTTATTAGTGACATGCACATTGCCTGTCACTAATTGGCCTTACGGGCCCGTCACTGGTAGGCTATTATGCAGTAGTGGACCAACATAGTCTGCAATACATGTCTGCTGTGGACAAATGGTCTCGCAGCATCGTGGAATGGTCTGATGCTGAGTACAGACAAAACTTTGGTCGCATCCAGCGCAAGCTCTGCACAATCATCTATAAGGATGTAGTAACTGCAGGATCTACCTTCCACTGGAACACCCCACCATCTAACAATGAGTTGCGACAATGTGTGCTAGAGCAGACTGACGAGAGACCATTCAATTCGTTAGAAGGTGCTCTTCCGTTCCCGCCGGAGAAGAAACAGAAGATCACAACATCGAGGAAGAAATGATCGACGGTATGTATTCGATTCGTTACGAATTGCTCCTAATAAGAACTTGTGATTTCCTTTGCCGGTCTAATGCTTTTATCTTGGTCTACAGAGAGATGAAGAAGTGGACGGCGCGCTGGCCCTAGCGAAAGATCGCAAGCGGAGGCGGAAGCTAAAGCGGAGGCGGACCGTATATCTAGTCTTCTTTGCGATTGATCCCTATATCGCGCGTACGTTGTATAGATGTCGTCATACCTTTGTAATCGTTGAACTAATTAGATGGCTATATTCTGGATTCGAAATCTTCCGACATAAACGTGTTATTGAGATCAATGTGTTGTATTCGTACTTATGAGAATTGGATATGGATGCATATGTATCGATGTGTTAATTTCGTTATCGATTTGTTAAATTCGTTATGGATGGATGCATATGTATCTAACAGTGATTTATATGTGTGAAGTTTATAAATTACAGAATTTGAATGTATTTGGACCTGTATAGTATAATATCAGAATATACAAACTGTTATACAAAAAAATAATAAAAATACATACCGCTGGCGAACAAATTACATACCGCTGGCGAACAGTACCACTGGCGAAGTAGGCTTCTAGCGCTGGCGAACCAGTACCACTGGCGAACAGAGGAGCTACCGCTGGCGAACATAGCGCTGGCGAACAAGCACTACCGCTGGCGAAGTGATGTTCGCCAGCGGTAACCTGCTACCACTGGCGTGGTACCGCTGGCGAACACATGTTCGCTAGCGGTAGCTGAAAATGGTTCGTCACTGGTAGCCTATTTCCTACTAGTGATTATCAAAAGCCTCCAGCTATGCTGGATTGAGATCGCCCTCAGGCTTGCCCTTGGTGGCTGCATACCAACGCAAGGTTTGAAACCATAGCACTGCTCCCGTGCCCCACCTCTTATAGTCCACACCCTTGAAAGGGTTTGGCCTTGTCACCACAATAAAAGCGGGTGCAAGTGCAGCTTTATTGCCTATAATCAGGTTTTTTGATTGTTGAATATATAATCAATGTAGCATATGATTTAATTCGAAATAGCATCGGAAAAATTACGACAGTAGCAAATCCAGTAATCATGCAAATATCTAGATCTAGTACAGTAGAAAGACCGATCCAATCTATAGCAAGAACTGACATATGAATTCCAGCAATATCTCATATAGATGGAATAGAGGTACGTACGATGCAGCGGTAGCGGCACCGCCTGTGTTGTTGTTCATGTTGTTGATGAAGACGTTGCCTAGGTCGGGGAAGAAATCATCGTTAGGGAATTAGTCGCCGGCAGCAGTCGCGCGAGTGCGCTCCCCAAAAACCTGATCGCCCCTCTCCCGTACAAGATCACAAAAGGTGGGGTTCCGGAGGCCCGTTGTCCCTTCTCGCGGTGCATGCCGCGCCGGAAGGAGGGATGGAGAAGCCTTGATTGGTGGCGCAGTGGTTTGGAACGGTGCGAAACGATAGGACGAAGTGACGGCTATGGTTTACTGTATGCGCGTATTTATACTGCGGGCTAGGTGAGACGTGGGCGTAACTCCACGTCGGAGACGTCCGAGTCGGTTCAGTCGGCTTATTCCCGCAACCCGCGGCGTGTCGTGACGAGGCGAGGCGTGGCGAGGCGGATGGCGGAGGAGCGTGCGTGTGGCATACCTTTTCTCTTTCCTTGCCAACTCATACATGGGCTAGAATGGCTCACCTTATAATGTGGTTCCATCATCTCCAAATAACAGTGTGTGACTAAACTTTAGTCCCACTTCCGACTTGTATTATTTATGAATGGGCCATGACAATTTCAGAAATTTATTGGGCTAAATGGTGCAGCCCACGTAAATTTCCAACAATTTAAGCCAATATACAGCAAGAGAAACATGCACTGTTTATATATAAATATAAATCATATGAACAAAATTTATTCAGAAGATGACTTAATCTATGTGTGACAAGCACCCAGGGGTAACGTTCCGCTGATGATGACCCTGCATATCTCTCGGGCAACCATCCACCCTGGCCGCCGTGTCCACGTCGATCGTCACCGTGCTCAGCCCTCTCCCAATCACGTAGATCTTCCTGTCTATGGCCACAAGGTCGCAAGGAGGGCGCGGTAGCTTGTCAGACAGCCTGCGGTAGCTTGTCATGTTCGCCTACTTTCTCTCACAACTGGGGCAGTCTCGCCTACACGGGGAAACCACCACAACTGGCTAGTCTCCTTCTTTCTCTGTCCTCGCCTGCCCTTTTGAAGAATCGATGATGCTTGCCACGCAACAGACAAGTTGCTTTTTTCCGGAATCGAGAATTGGGACAGTGTTCTCTATATGTAAAGTTTTTCCTGTGTTTTACAACAATATCAGAGTGGCGCAGCGGAAGCGTGGTGGGCCCATAACCCACAGGTCCCAGGATCGAAACCTAGCTCTGATATTTCTTTTTTTTCATAAAATTCGTTATGTTTCCAATTTTTGTTCCACTGCTATGCTATCTACGATCCATGGTGCTTGTGGTCATGTTGTTTGTCAGCAAGAATCTCCAGCAAATACAACACCTGAATCCATGTTGATAGAAGATGGTACACTACTAGCTGTTCCCTTTTCATGGGCTTTCTTTTTTTTTGAAATGGGAACATAGCCCCAGCCTCTGCATCGTGATGATGCACACAGCTTTGGCTTTTATATTGATAAAAATTAAAATCCAAATCCAGAGTATTACAGTTCAAGCAACATCCAGGTTCGATACTAGGATCAACCAGAGAAACAATAATAAAATTCTAAAACAACTCATTGAATTCTTTTAGCATGCAACCAGCCACTCTGGTTGTAGATAGCCTGAATGACCGCCATCAAACGAGTGCATCCAGAATCCATAAGAGCCCGCTGCTCCACCGGCAGAAGGAAAGACCACATGTGGATCCAATATGTGGCTTGGTGGACTACCTGCAAAAAGTGAACACCTCTTGATTTGTTAAACACAACATCATTCCTACAGTTCCAAATCGCCCATAAGAAAGCACAAGTTCCAATTTGAATTCTTGCTTTAGATTTCTTATCCACCTCTTCCAACCAATTACCAAACATATGGTCAATACTAGAGGGTTGAGCTATGCTAAACGTGAAATGAAGCAATCTCCAAATATGTCTAGCAAAATTACATGTAATAAACAAATGATTGACTGACTCCTCGTTGTCACAAAACACACACTTCCTACAACCCTCCCAGCCTCGTTTCGTTAGATTATCTTTAGTAAGAACACATTTTCGCTGCAAAAACCACATAAATATTTTAATTTTTAAAGGGACTTTCAATTTCCAAAGATATTTATGGAGAGAAGGAGTATGTCCATGCATATAATCAGAATACATGGATTTTACTGTAAACACACCTGTGTCCGTCAAACCCCAAACAAACCTATCCTCCTCTGAGTTTAGATGAATATTCATAAGTCTACGGACCAACCGCAGCCAAGCTTCCCATCTTTCTCCAAAACGAGTCCGTCTAAACTGAATATTAAGAGGGATATGTGACAGCACTTCTGACACTAACACGTTTTTATTCCTCACAATATTATACAGAGAAGGATATTGCGCAGCCAGAGGAGTCAGTCCTAGCCAAGAGTCCTCCCAAAAGCGAGTAGAAAGGCCATTACCTATCTTAAAGGATCCTCGCGTGAAAAACTCGTTCTTAACCGTCATGATTCCCTTCCAAAACGGAGAATCATACGGCCTAACTTCAACTTGAGACAAAGTTTTATTAGATAGATATTTATTTGTTAAGAGCTCTTGCCAAACCCCTTTCTCATTTAACAATTTAAAGATCCATTTTGATAGTAAACACTTATTCTTAACTTCAAGAACCTCCACACCTAAGCCCCCTTGATCTTTTGGTCTACAGATCATGTCCCATCTAGTCAAACGGTACTTCCTCTTGTGTAAGCTGCTTTGCCAAAAGAACCTACTACGAAAGAAGTCCAACCTTTTTTGAACCCCAACGGGTATTGGAAAAAAGGATAGCAAAAACATCGGTAAGCTAGTAAGAACTGAATTAACAAGAACAAGCCTGTCCCCATAGGATAGTATTTTCCCAGCCCACGATCCTAATTTATTTTCAAAACGATCCTCAACCATTTTCCATTCTTTGTTAAGCACCTTCCTATAATGAATGGGAATACCAAGATACTTAAACGGAAGAGAACCAACGTCACATCCGAATAAGGATTTATACTCTTCTTGTCTCTCAAGTGCATTGCCAAAGCAATAAAGTTCACTCTTGTGGAAGTTTATCTTTAATCCTGATAATTGTTCAAACAATGCCAGTATTAACTTCATATTAACGGCTTTATCTATATCATCCTCTAAGAATAGAATCGTATCGTCTGCATATTGCAAAATAGAAATGCCCCCTTCCACCAAATGTGGTATTAAGGCTCCGACCTGACCATCCTCTCTGGCCCTAGCTATCAGAATAGCCAACATATCTGCAACAATATTAAACAAAACAGGAGATAGAGGATCCCCCTGTCGTAGTCCCTTCAACGTTTGGAAGTAGTGTCCAATGTCATCATTAACACGAACCCCAACACTCCCCCCCTGAACAAAAGAGCTGACCCACTCACACCACTTTGGATGAAACCCCTTCATTCTAAGTGCTTGTTGCAGAAAGGACCACTTAACTTTGTCATATGCCTTTTCAAAATCAATTTTGAAAATGATTCCATCCATCTTTTTAGTTCTCAACTCATGGATGGTCTCATGAAGGATAACAACTCCCTCTAAAATATTACGTCCCGGAATGAAAGCCGATTGAGTTGGTCTAATTACTTTGTGAGCAATAGACGAAACACGATTCGTACCCACTTTAGTAAAAATCTTAAAGCTCACATTAAGCAGACAAATAGGCCTATATTGTTCAATGCGACATGCATCGTCTTTCTTAGGCAACAACGTGATAATCCCAAAGTTAAGCCTAAAAAGAGGTAGCTCACCCTTATGTAATTCAGAGAAGAGAGCCATCAAGTCACTCTTGATAACCTCCCAAAACTTCTGATAAAATTCTGCCGGCAGGCCATCCGGACCGGGGGCCTTATTGTGTTCCATTTGGGAGATTGCCTCAAATACCTCCTTTTCATTAAAGGATGATGTCAAGGCCAAATTCTCCTCATTCGACACTTGAGGCATATCCGTGTTAAATGTTTCAATCATCTTAACATGGCTATGCTCCGGTGCCCCGAACAAATTTTTATAATATTCAGAGATAAACACCCTCAGATTGTTTTCACCAACAATCGTGCCCTCATCCTGCTCTAGTTGGAAAATCCGTTTCTTCCTATGTTTCCCATTTGCAATCAAATGGAAATACTTAGAGTTATTCCCCCCCTCCTGAACATGTTTAACCTTTGCCCTCTGAGCCCATTTCGATTCCTCGTCTCTCCTAAGCCTCGCTAAACACTCATCTGCATCTTTTTTCGCCTTTCTTTCATCAGGCGTGAGAAGAGATGTTTCCGCCTTAATATCCAACTCCTCAATAAGAAGTGTCAATTTTTGTTTTAAAATTTTATATTCTCCACTAATATTCTTTGCCCAACCTCTTAAAAATTGTCGAATGTGTTTTACTTTATTTTGCCAAGTCTCAATAGGTGTGCCTCCCCCCCTCGTTTCTTTCCACTCTCTACTAACCATCTCAATGAACCCCTCTCTTCTCAACCAAGAGAGTTCAAAAGAGAATTTAGCCTTGTTCCCCAGGTGAGCACATTCACCCGAGTCTACCAAAAGTGGTGTGTGGTCTGATCCAGACCGCGATAAAGCATGAACCGAGACTAAAGGAAACTTCTGCTCCCAGTCTACACTCGCTAGAAAACGATCCAACTTTTCAAAAGTTGGTACCGGCATTCTACTGACCCAAGTAAATTGTCTGCCCGAAAGTTCCAATTCTTTCAAGTCAAGACTTTCAATAATCGCATTGAAAATGAATGGCCAACGAGCATTGAAATTATTATTATTGTTCTCCTCTTGTCTTCTAATAATATTAAAATCCCCTCCCACCAAAAGAGGAGTCTCTTCATTCTCACACACACGCACTAACTCGGCCAAGAAATCAGGTTTGAGAGCATCTTGTGCTGCCCCATATGCAATCACGAGGGACCAAACAAAACCATCCATGCATAGTCTTAGTTTGAACTTAATACAAAATTCCCCAGTAATAAAATGTTGGACTACAATATTCACTCTATTAAAGCCCACAAGGATTCCCCCAGACTGACCATGTGGTGGTAAACAGTACCACACAAAGTCCAAACCACTAGCTAGATGAGATAAGAAATGATGTGCAAAATCAGACTTTCTTGTCTCAATAATAGCTATAAAATCTAAATTCTTTTCAGCAATAGTTTCTCTCACAAACAAGTGTTTTGCCGAATCCCCAAACCCATCACTGTTCCAAATCATCCCTCTCATTGTGATGCTTTTTTCAATTTTTCTAGTCTAGCACTCTTTCGTTTAATAGATAGGCCAGTGCCTTTATTCTTTCTACCTACCGCCTTATTGTTACTCAAACAGCGATCCGGGATCACAATATCCCGTGACAAGTTATCCTCCTCCTCCACTAAATCTTCAGAAAGAGTAGATGCTTTTTTAATGATCAAATTACTCAAATCTTGATCCTTATCAACGCAAGATTGTTGTAAGAAAATAAGCTTACGTTTCGCTTCAATACTTTTAATAACATTAACAGAATTGGTCTCCTGTTCCCGATCCGAGCCTAAAGACACCCCTAGCCTCGTAGCCCTCTCGACTATATCTTCATTCTTCAAAGTAACAAAAGAATGTACGGAGCGGATATTCGTACCTGAGGCCTGATCATCATCACGACGTTGCGCCAACATCATAGCACGCTCCATAGAGGGTACATCAGCCAGTGGTTGCGCACGAATCCTTGCACTCGATCGAATACCTTCCGAGTCTGGTGAAGTAATCCCTCCAAAAGCGATCACATCTTTATCCTCGAAAACTTGCTCTCCTCCAACCCTCTGAAAACGTTTTAAAGGAGTCAACTCCTGATTATTACATTTAACAGACAATAAACCCAAACCAGTAGAGCATCCCATATTAGTATTTACCTCTGCCTGGTCCTGAGTCATATATGGAATCCGTACTGGCACAACTACCACGGATGGATCAGAGTAATACAAAGACATGTCCTGCAATGATTTTAAAGGATTCAACTCCTCTGAATTACAGTTAATATTAGAAATAGTACCACTGCTATTCGATTTAGTAGATACCTCAATTGGACAATTAGCCGAAATTGGCACAGTAGAAGGTAAAACATCAGCGGAAACAGCATCCTTGTCCTTCACCGAACCCAAAACCTGACCATGTCCCTCCATCGCATCATCTAGTGTCTGAGCGAGAGCATGCACTTGCTCTGTATCCGACCTTGCCAACTCCACAGACTGCTGTACCTCCACAGCAGGAAATAAATTTTTCCCAGATGTTGAACCTGATTCGCATCCTGTAGCTGCAGCCAACACATTTTCCACTGGCACAATGCATGGAATAGCTGCTGCATTCGCTGTGTTAACCCCACCTGTTGTCTCATCCAGCACAGGCAGACACAGGGAAGAGACCAAGCTATGATGCGTATAAGAAGTAGCCACCTGATTCTGCAAAGGTAACCAGGAATTAGTGTTTTTCAACAACACTTTATTGAGACAAAAAATAATACCCACGGAAGGAATAGTAAGGGCAACACTCACAGTAGCATCCCCAAACGCGTGTTTAACAACCGAGCCATCAACGTCACCCTGATGCGCAGCCATGAGAGGTTTTCCCTTCAAAGGAAAGAGATCTGTAGCAGCCATCAAATCTGCCCCAACCTCACCAGCACCCAAAATCTTTCTTTCATACCCCAAAATACGCGCAACTTTCATAAGCTGAAAGTCTGGACCCCCAGTAGCATCATCAACAGAATCATCAGTACACTGTAATGAACTGAAAAGCCCCGGCGCAAAAACAACCCCCGAGGATTTTGAATGCTTAGGAGTGGAACCATGTCCATCTTTCGGAGTAACCTCAGCATTAGAACTCGGTTTGGCCACATCAGCACCCGAGGTCTTCCCCTCTCCTTCTTTCTCTGTATCCCCCTGATCAAATCCCTCCTGCTTATCATCATCAAAATCATGCCCATTGTCAACTTCCATATCCTCCTCAGCCTCCATCTGTTTAGGTTCCACAGTAAAGTTTATTTGATAAAACCCATCCTTAATCCACAACGGGAGATCTTTTGGAATTTTAGTATGATCAACACACCCAATTAAAATTCTCAGAATTTTGTGCTTTCTAGTATAAGCCATATCAACCTTAGCAGTCTTGCCAAAAAGAGTACCAAGTCCCCAAAGCGCCAAGAAATCACCTGTATGACGCTCCGGGATCCCCTCCATCCTCACCCAAACATGTGGTAACATCCACATAGGCTCGATTCTCCCAAACCAATCATCCACCTTGAGCTCACATACGCTATTAGGCACCCTAAAGCCACCAAAAAGCTTCAGCCTATCTAGCTCCACTTTAGAAGGAAACATCACCTTATAAACATTTTGGCCCACTTGCAAAACATCCCAAACATAATTTTCAACGGGAACCACTCGCTGCAACTGCCGAGCAATCTGTGGAATAGACATATTCCCACCAGTAACCGTAACCATAGCAAGCCTTGTATTTTCAGTTTTAGGCCTATAAGAATCAGTTAAGTCCATACCGAAAAAAGTGAGATCATCATGGTAATGCCCATAAATTAGCACCTGAGGTTTAGGAGCATCTAACAAGGGACAAGCATCAGAGGAGTGATCAGCCTTTTCACAACAATCACACAAAGGCGTCTTACAATCCGCCAATACGTGACCAGTACGACCACATGTGTAACATTTTGGCTCAGCTTTTTTCAATCTTTTATCCTCCTCCGACACATGAACATCTGAAACAGACTTAGTGGCAATCAATTGTTGAGCCACCGGGATCAATGCCGCGGCTGTCTCAGAGACTTGAGCACCACTCGAACTCGCAATGGCCGCAACATTGCTAGCAGAAGTAGCAGCCGAACCCACAAAGTTCCTGCCAGTACCTCGACCTCGACCACGACCAATCCCACCCTTACTATTGAATCTTCCTGGATACCGATCAGAGTGCCGTGTTCCCCCACCATGGAAACCCGACCCAGCATTGAAACCTCCATATGGCAGTCCATTTTGACCGGAAACTCCATTAAAAACCCCACGCTGCTCAAAGTTCTGACCATTGCCAACAAACCCAGCCCTATTATCAAATTGTTGCCCAGCCGCATTTCCAGAAAGAGATCCAGTACGATTATCATGATGGCTAGCATTGCCACCAGCAAACCCCGCTCGATTGAAGTTCCCTCCTGGAGCCGGCCCCTGGTTTCGATATGGAGCCGCATCATACCTCTGTTGCTCAGCCGCAGCACTTGTTCCTCCAACATGAAAGCCGGAAGGACCACCGAAACCCCTGCCTCCTCCTCTGCCAGATGCGCCACGATCCCCCCCGGCAGCGCCACCCCCACGCCCAGTCATCTTCTCCGGCGGCGCAGAAGAACACCAAGCAAACCCTAGGCGGCGCCTTCTCTTGGAAAAAGTCGTACCCACTGCGATACGCTGAGGTCGTTTATACAGCGAACCAGCGAACGCAATCGCAGGATTAAAAGTGAATTCACTGCCAGGTTTAGGAAGGCCCATCGGCCCAAAACCACGCGCACATCCAGCGATTTTCAAATCGTGTTGATCAATCAACCCGAAATTCACGGCTGATCCCATCGGATTCGTCAGCGACATCTCGCCGAACCGTTGGTACCGACGACGGCGTCCAATGACCTCCGTCCAACCAGAATCATCCTCCTCCGACAATGAAGTTCTCACCGACGGTGGAAGACAAGGAAGCTTGAGTCGCATCTCCCCCCTACGATTCACCTGCCGGTTAACCATAGAGAGGATCGCGTTTGAAAAACTCACCTCAGTTTCAGACGTTGCCGGCGATTCTTCAGCAAGCAGAATAGCCGCTGAGCGTTGCGCCCTTCTCTTCTCCTCACGACGCTGCGATTTCTTCCCCCCAAGATCTCTGGAACCCGCGGAAGGTGGAGTAGCACACCAATCACGGAAATCCATTGGCTCGGGAGAGTCCATCACACCACCGCCTTCATCCTTGTCGCCGTCTTCCTCCCCGTCGCTCTCAGTCGACAGCGCCCAGAACTTCCCCGATCGCGCGAGCCCAGACAGCGCCGTGCGCGCCGCCTTCCACTCACGATCAGCGATTCTCGAATCCACGTCTAGGTGGCCGCCGCTCGTCGGAGTAACGCGCAGTGGAGCGACAACCCCGGGCGTATCGCCCGGGAGGTCGCCAGTCGCCAGTGTCGCCAGTGTCGCCCTCTATTTCCTAAATGGCTTTCTTGCCAAAGATAGTACACTACTAGCTGTTCCAGTTCGACGAACAATTCCTACTAAGGAAAGCACACTGCATTACCCGAGACCTCCCATCACTAAATCCGCATCCGCCGCGGATGAATCTGCCAAACCAAGATCAGACTACACATTCTCGCTGAATCAATATGTACAGTAAGGGAACTTAATATATGATCAGTTTTAGACAGACAATCAATGAAGGACCATCCTCCTTCCAAGAGCTACGTCCTCAAAGTTGGTGAGTTGGTAAGAAGTCCAATACTAAAATATATTTTTTTCTTTTTCATTGCATTCTGAATTAACCGATGAATTTTACTCCCTGTGAACCGAAAAAAGTGTCGCCAGTTTAAGTAGCTACTTGTGCAAGGTACGTACATCCCCTCCGACACTTAAATCCGATCGGAGGGAGTAGTTTTTTTGCTATCTTTATCTTCATATTTATTCGTAGCTTTCAAAGGCTTTTTGGGTAGGAGCTTTTGCCTTTAAATCGATGATATGCAAGCAGATAAACACCTTGAGACAGCTATGTTTTTTAAATGATGACATTGGTTCATTTTTTTTAGAGAGAATGGAATATAGAGATGCAAACAGATTTTCACTCAGGAAAAACACCCCCTCTGAACTAACAGATGATCTATTTTTTGCTTCTTCATTACATATATATGTAAACATGTTTTTACTGTGTTTGCTCACTTATTTTGCTATGGACGTAGTCCGTATTCAAATATCCAAAACATCATATACCAACTACGGAAGTATACATTTGTTACCGTTAAAAGTCATTAACCAACCATCTATGAAAATTTAATTGTTTAAACTTGCTTAGTTAGAATATTAGATCAGTTTAGTATATGTAATCGAGAATGGAGCACTCTTTTAGGAGGGACCTTCTTAGATACCATCATGATACTCTCTGGCTGCACTATTTGTCAAATTTGAAATTAATATTGCTTTAACGAAACGCCATAATGTTTAGCGAAAAACGAATCAAAGGACGGGAAAAATTGTTTGATTGTTCATAGAAGATTTGACAAGGCGGCCATCTGATGGGATTGCAAGACTATTTTGTTGGAGTAGTCACAATTTGATCATCTGTTCATTACGAACTGTACATGTTATCTCAATATCTAGATGTATAATCAATGAAGAAACGCCTTTTTAAGAGATACATTACTCATATACCATCCTCGTAGATTCATCACTGTAAACAAGGTGGTTGTGGTCATAATTTCAAGACAGGTAACATACCAAGAACATAAAGCACTCTGCTCTAAAAGTGAGTGACTAGTGAATTGCTTTTTATTTCAGAATTGCATATGTTTGCTGAGAATATATGATCAATTGAGGATGTATAATCGTAGAAGGAGCACCATTTTAAGGGCCACCTTACTCACATACAGTCCTTGTGATTCATCCTTGAAAAATAATGAGTAGACATAGGGACGGAGCCAGCACTCAAATTGGAGGGGGCAGAAATGAGGTTGGAGGGGGCAGAATGGCTTAAAATGCTAATTATAAGCATGGTTAGTAGATAATTTATGAAGGAAATCAAATTGTTGGGGTGGCTTAGCCCCCCCCTCCCCCGTCCCCCCCCTTCTTCCGTCCCTGAGTAGACAAGAGTGTCTCGATGAAAGAATGCACAAAATAAATCAAAACACCATCGTGAAGCGACCGACTAAAGGACAATTTTTAGTCGAAAACCACAAACGGCTTACAGAAATTAAGATTTGTGCATGTTTGCTCCAAATATACATGATCAGTTTAGGGGGTGTATTAAGTCAGGAGTACCATCTCAAGAGTCAGCTTTACAATGTGTTGAATACAAACAAATCATAATAAAAAACAACACACAATTTAACATATGGTCTCCACATTATTGCAAATATAAGGGATATAAAGGAAAGACGTGTGTTTGGTCAGATATTAGTCTCGGATTTGGTAAAATCGGGCAAGGGTTACAACCATCACTCGGATACAAATTAATCACCACATGGAACCTCATAACCTACAACAGTATAACACAACAATCAGGATTGGTCGAAAGGGAGAGGTGAAGGGTACGTGGGGGATGGGGGAGTAGGGGAACCCAAGAACTGTCGTGGATCGACCGCGGAAGGAGCAAGACAGTGGCGGTGTGGCTATGGTGTGTGCTCTTTCCGAATGATCGTCCATTTGTATAAGCATTGCTGAGCGAAACCTACTCTTACGGCAAGGAAATCCATTGGTGCTTAGCGTCCACTGCCACATCGCCTCCCTAGAGTTTATATTAAAGTAGTGCTGGAAGTGTTAGTGTGACTTTAAATCTCATCCAATCCTCATTTTCAAAATATACTCCCATGCAACAAGTACGGCAACAGAGGACATCTCCTTCTATTCTCTATGAGCTGTCGTAATTATGGTCACCCACCAGCCTTTTCATAGCTCAACCACCGTTCTTTTTGTAAAAAAAATGAAGAATTTAGGATTCTGTTCTCGAAACATCATAGTGGTTAAACTGGTATAAATGCTCCAAAAATTCCGAGATGATGCAAATGGTTCTAGGTAGCAGCTAACGACGATATACAACCGGGTTGTTAGCCGGTTCAAGAAGCATGAGAGTTGCCTTGCTTGTATGCAGATTTTATCACAAGGGGGTTCTATATGTGGGGCCAAGTAGGTGCAACACATGGAGCTTTGCTCTTTGATCTAACTGGAACTTATGTAGTCTTATTATCTTATTTACTTTCTTTCCGGAAGAGAAAACCCCTTTGTAGGATTGTAATGTGTTGAATGATGACATTGTTTTTTTTTAGAAGAGATCATGGGGATTCATAAGGCACAAATATATATCTCACTGAGGAGTACACGACATGAACACTTCTTTTGGTACAGCTAAAATTTGATATACAGCCATCTCAAAATAAAGAAAATTCATATAAATCCAAAACAATTTGGCAATGTCGATATACATGGAAAGAATTTAGGCATCATCGACTCCCCATAATCCCATCCCGTCGATTTCATCGTCAAGTTGTCGTGAATTGGGTGTTAATGGGTGTATATTACGTTATATAAGTTTCGGCTAACGGTATTATTTTTTGCCGTTTTCAGAACTAATCATACATCTTGCCCCTTTTAGACTGACGAAGACATGGATTCTGGACACTGCGGGTAAGGACACCCCGTCTCAGGCCCAAGGTTAAGGCCCAAGAAGAGGAGCCCTTGGAGTATTCTAGAAGGCCCACGTGAAGCCCACCCGCACTATCTTGCGGGCTAAGTTAGGAATATGTAACCGACCTAAGGTTAGAATTCGAGTCCTCTCCGGGTAGGATTCGAGACCTGGCTATCTATATAAGGCCAGGAGAGCCACCGAGAGAGGACCAAGCAACAATCGCACCATCGAAACCTTGAACTCGAGACCTTACTCTCAATTCGAGTACCACCATTGTAACCGATCTATTCATCAATACAGATCGACAAGAGGAAGGAGTAAGGGTTTTACCTCTACGAGGGCCCCGAAGCTGGGTAAATCTCGCCCCCTGTCTAGCCGACGATTCCACCAGCGCTCATGGGTTCTCCTAATCGAAACCCGATAGGTTCACCGAAGGGATTTGTAGAGTCTGAGATTCGACAATTGGCGCCGTCTGTGGGAACGGCGGGCGCTGGATCACCGGCATCTTCGGCTTCATCGACAACCGACTCCCGTTGGAAACCATCGACTACGGCTCCGAACAATCCTATACGGATCGGATCTGTCGTGGTCACGCCTCACTCGCCGGAATCACGCCCGGTATTCGAAGATCTGGAGAAGAGCGTCACCTTGACGTTCGGGAGCCTCAAGTTCGTGACGTACAAGGACGGAATCCTCCACTTCTCGGATGAATCACAATCTGAATCTGGAGCCGTCGACTCGCGCTTCCCTCTGGAGAAAAGTGGCGAATCCATCCGCTTCAACGCAAACGACTACCATACCCTCTCGACAGAGGAACCATCTCGAGTACAGAAAGTTTTCCGATCTACGCCTAGGACACACGGGCCACGACTGGCCCAAGTATGCATGGCAGGATCGGAACAGCCTCAGGAAACCGAACTCAGCGCAACAGAGCGCGACATTAATCGGCGTCACGCGGGAGGCCTGGAACCGAGCCAAGGAGGCCATGCGAACAAGCAAGCCACCCGCGGCGGGAGCGCCACACGAAGATTTAATTGCCTACCACTATCATCTAGTGAGAGCAGCTTCAACCATCAAAGATGCCCGAGCAGATCTGGCCCGTCGCAGAAGAGCGGCAGACGAATCAAGCCTACGACGAGCCGAGCTGTCCCACACACCCTCGGTCGGTACTCGACCTGCGAGGAAGGGACACACATCGTCATCCAGGGACTTCGAGTCCTTGGCCGGGACCAGCAGGTCAGCCGCACCCTCTTTCATGAGAGTTGACGACGACGGCAACGTCTACCCGCAAACTCCTGCTGCTGCGGTTCTAGCCGCAGCAACTTACATGCAGATGCATCAACCGACGGAACGTGACCCTCGGACAGAACAGTATAAACAAGTACGCAAAGGACTAGGACTGGCAGCCGCAAGGCTCACCTCCTACGACCGCAAGAAGGCCGAAGAGCAGCTGGAGAAAGAGCAATAGGAAAAGGAGAAGGAAAAAGAAACGCCCCGCAGGCAGAGAAGTTGTTCGTCGAGAAAAGACAAGTCACCGCGTCGTGGTCGAGGAAAAGAAGCCCGACGCTGCGGCGACAGTCGAAGCAGTAGCGAAGGAAGCCCGAGGGACAAAAGTTCGCGACACCACAGCAGCCGCTCGCGAAAACGAAGCAAGGATCCGCGGAAGGACGCCGATCGCGACCAACCAGGACGTGACGCACGATCTGACATCGCACAGAATAAAGTGGACAAGGCAAGGGCATCGCGATATCGCGAGCGATCTTCGTCCGGTTCCTCGGATGACGAAACCTGCG
Source organism: Alopecurus myosuroides (assembly GCA_028641055.1). NCBI lineage: Eukaryota > Viridiplantae > Streptophyta > Magnoliopsida > Poales > Poaceae > Alopecurus > Alopecurus myosuroides. The sequence goes on along the minus strand of JAPCYS010002349.1, from coordinate 10,541 downwards.
GCGCGCTCTGCTTTGCCCGGAGCATCCGCGAGGCGCCTCTACCCAAACGATTCAAGCTCAGCACGGAAGTGACAAAATACGACGGCTCACTTGAGCCCTCTCAATGGCTAAGCGATTACCTCACGGCAGTAAAATGCCAACGTGGGAACAAGAACACGGCTATGCAATATCTCAATTTGCATCTCATCGGCGCGGCCCGCAGTTGGTTGGAAAGAAGACCACGATCTTGTTACGCATCGTGGGATGACCTGCACCGCGACTTTTGCAAGAATTTCCAGTCGACCTACAAGAGGTCGGCCACGATCGAAGAATTGCGAGCATGCAAACAGAAAAGCGGCGAATCTACCCGCGAATATATTCAGCGGTGGACCACGCTCAGGAACACCGTAGGAACCATCTCGGAAGAAGTGGCGATTGAAGCCTTCGCAAAGGGCGCTCAAAGAACTGCTTTCCGAGAAGAATTAGGTAGAGATGCACCCAAAACTATTGGGGAGCTAATGATCATAGCCGAAAAGTGGGCAAACGGAGAAGACACAGTACGCAACGAGAGAGCATCATCACCTGCGCACGACGACGACCGCCACGGTCGAAGAAAGAGAAGGAAGTATTACGATCACGAGGATAGAGAGGAGTTGGTTGCAGAGGAATTCACGCGAAGTCGCGACTCCGGTCGCCGTGGGAATCGCTAGTGGAGACCAAAGCCTGAAGAGAAATCTCCTGAGGAAGACCTTGATGCATACTGCTCGCTACATCTATTTACAGATAAGCGCACGGGCAAAGCTAAGGCAACGCACCTTCTTCAGAATTGCCGAAAGTTTCTCGACATCTCAGACGCCCTCGCAAGGAAAAGATCCGCAGCTAGTCAAAGCTACCCACCGCTTCCAGGAGCAGGACACCAAGGATTCCAGCCGCCACAACCCCTGCCTCCACCACCAAATCCAAACATGGCATTAGCTGCACTGCCTGCACCACCTGCGCAAAACGCCGGAGCAAACGCGTACCCAAACCCGGCGGGACAACTAGCAATGATCCAGAAGGTATGTCCCTCTCGCAGAGCTCAAAAAACTAACACGAGGCAATTGTGCATGGCCGTGCAGACACCGCCAACAAAAACAGAGTACTTGAAGATGGCAGACCAACAGATAACATTCTCAATGAAAGACCACCCGCCACGAGTCTATCGACCGGGACACGCCGCCCTCGTCATCCAAGCACAAATTGGCAACTACGACTTGGCATGCGTATTCATGGATGGTGGCAGTGGCATCAACATTATCTACTCGGATACACTCCGTCGGATGAACAGGAACTTGGACGGCCTCCCGGAATCAGAAACATCCTTCCACGGGATAGTTCCAGGAATGGCAATCCGTCCACTCGGAACAATCAACCTAGAAGTTGTGCTGGGCACTCAGAGCAACTACAGAAGGGAATTCCTCGACTTCGAAGTCGTCGACTGGCCTTCACAGTACCACGCCATTCTTGGTCGAACAGCGTTCGCCAGATTCATGGCAGTACCACACTACGCCTACCTGAAGCTCAAATTACCTAGAGAATATGGCATAATCACCATTGACGGAGATTTCCAGAAATCCAACAAGTGCGACATTGAATTCAATGAGATCGCAAAATCTTCGGGATGCAAGAAGAACTTCAAGAGCTGGCAAAGACCATGGATCACTCCGTTATGCCCCTCACGAAGAAAAACACGCCTGAACTGGAGTTCAGCGCTAACAGTGACACCCGAAAGCATCAAGTGCACCCGACAGATTCTGCGAAGACAGCGATGATCTCAACCACCCTTCCGCAAGCATAGGAAAGCGCGCTCGTCGTACTCCTCCGTGAGTACTGGGAAATTTTCGCCTGGCGGCCATCAGATATGCCAGGAATACCCAGGGAGTTTGTCGAGCACTCACTCGAAGTCTTTCCAGATGCCAAACCCATCAAACAGACTACTCGACGATTTTCAGAACCCAAGCAGAAAGCGCTTGGAGAAGAAGTAAACAGATTGCTAGCAGCAAAATTCATCAGGGAGATCAAGATATCCACCTGGTTAGCAAACCTGGTGTTGGTCCCCAAAAAGAACACGGACATCCTTCGGGTATGCATCGACTACACGTCGCTAAACAAGTATTGCCCCAAGGATAACTTTCCCCTCCCGCGAATCGACCAGACCGTGGACTCTACGGCAGGCTGTCAACGCCTCTCCTTCCTGGACGCCTATTCAGGATATAATCAGATCCGGATGAAAAAGGAGGATGAGGAAAAGACAGCATTCATCACGCCTCACGGTGTATACTGCTACACGACAATGCCCTTCGGGCTCAAGAACGCAGGCGCAACATACCAGCGCTGCATGCAAAAATGCCTCGCCAAGCTCATTGGCAAGAACGTAGAGGTGTACGTTGACGACATCGTCATCAAGACCCGAGTTGAGGACACACTCCTCGAGGACATTAGAGAAACATTCGACGCCCTCAACGCATACAGGATCAAGCTCAATCCGACCAAATGCGTCTTTGGCGTTCCAGCAGGAAAACTTCTTGGGTACCTGGTATCCGCCAGAGGCATCGAAGCCAACCTAGAGAAAATACAAGCAATTTTGACTATGAAGGAGCCAACCAATCTACGCAGAGTCCAACAGCTCGCAGGGCGAGTAGCCGCCCTAAGAAGGTTCATCGCACGATTGGGAGAGCAAGCGTTACCCTTCTACAAGCTGCTGAAGAAGACAGACAAATTCGAGTGGACACCGGAAGCTAAGCAAGCGTTCGCAGATTTGAAACGATCGTTGCAAACTAGGAGCGTCCTTGCAACACCGCAAGAAAGGGAGCCACTCTACTTGTACCTAGCTGCCACAAACCAAGTCATCAGCACAGCAATCATAGTCGAACGACCTGAGGAGGGCAAAGCGTACGGAGTCCAACGACCGATCTATTACATCAGTGAAGTGCTCTCGCCATGCAAACAACGATACCCTCATTACCAGAATCTCGCATATGGAGTTGTTCTTACAGCCCGAAAGCTCAAGCACTACTTCCAGGAACACGCCATCACAGTGGTTAATGATGCGTCACTCGGGAAAATCATGAACAACCCTATGGCATCCGGAATAATAGCAAAATGGAGCATCGAGTTGGGCGCTTGGGACATCACCTATGCAGGACGCAACGCCGTCAAATCCCAGGTACTCGTGGAATTTATAAGCGAGTGGACAGAATTACAAACGCCCGGACCGCCTGAGTACACGAGCAATTGGATAATGTACTTTGACGGGTCCAAAAGAAACGAAGGAGCAGGAGTTGGAATTGTCCTCATATCGCCTAGGGGAGGAAAGCTGCAATACGTCCTACGACTGGACTTTCCACCAGATGATCCAGCATCGAACAATAACGCAGAATATGAAGCCCTGTTGCATGGGATGAAGATGGCAGTCGCATGTGGAGCTACCCGATTAATGATCTACGGCGACTCAAATCTCATCGTGCAGTAGACAATGAAAGAATGTGACGCAATTGCTGAAAACATGATCGCATATCGCGACATGTATAACCTACTCGAAGGAAGTTTGAAAGGGTGTGAGCTGAAGCACATTGCAAGATCCAGCAACGAAGAGGCGGATAGGCTGGCAAACATGGGTTCCACAAACACACCCATACCGCAAGGAGTATATTTCGAGCGGATGATCAAACGTTCAGTCAAAGTCAAGAAGCCTGCAGGAACACCCGCAGCACCAGAGACAGAGGTCAGCCCGCAAGTCGCCATTATCGAGTTTATTAATAACATTTCACGACAGGTTTTTCTGGTCGAGCCAGTCTGGACGCAGAAATATCTCGACTACCTGATCAACAGACAGCTCCCGGCCGATCCTCGCGAGGCTCGACAGATAATCCGACGCAGTAAATCCTTTCGGGTAGTCAACGGGGAATTATACAAGCAAAGCATCTCGGGTATACTTCAGCCCTGCATCACACCCGAAGATGGCAAAGAATTACTCCAGGACATCCACCAAGGAGACTGTGGACATCATGCTAGCTGGAAAACAATCATGGGAAAAGCCTTCCGAGCAGGATTTTACTGGCTCACGGCGGCCACCGGTGCGAAAGACCTAGTCGAACGGTGCAACGCTTGCCAGCGATTCGCACCAAGGCCACATGCACCTGCTACGGAATTGCACATGATACCCATCGCCTGGCCCTTCGCGCAATGAGGGCTGGACATGGTAGGACCACTACGCAAGTCCATGCCGGGTGGATATACACACTTGCTGGTCGCAGTCGACAAGTTTACCAAATGGATCGAGGCCATGCCAGTAACTTCGGCTAGCGCCCAATGCGCCGTCAAGTTCCTCGATTCCATCGTATGCAGATTCGGGGTGCCACACGACATCATTACAGACAATGGTACAAACTTCACAGCAAAGGAGACTCAACAGTTCTGCGAGGAAAAAGGCATTAACTTCAAGTTTGCTTCAGTTGCCCACCCGCAAACGAACGGACAAGTCGAAAGATCCAACGGTTTAGTCTCAGCTGGCCTCAAGAAACGTCTACTCGATCGTCTACACCCCGCAGCAGGACATTGGGCGGAAGAACTACCCTCCGTACTATGGAGCCTCCGCACAACTCCAAACCGATCCACAAACTACACACCATATTTCATGGTATACGGGGCAGAAGCGGTCCTTCCCGAGGATGTTAGATTCAGCGCCCCACGAGTTGTGCCTTACAGCGAAGAAACCTCCAACAAGGCACTCGCGGAAGATATGGATGCACTCGACGAGATGCGTGACATTGCGCTAGCAAGATCCGCAGTATATCAGCAATCATTGCGAAATTATCATAGTCGCCGCATACGCCACAGAGCATTCATGTGGAGACCTAGTGCTGCGACTAAAGCAGAAGGAAGGACACAACCTAGAGCCGCCATGGGAACGACCCTTCATCATACACGAAGTCATCCCAGGCGGAGCCTACAGGCTGAAGAATCCATCGACTGGACGAATCTATTCCAACCCTTGGAATATTGCGCACCTCCGCAAATTTTATCCCTAGACTTACTTGTTCTCACAACAAATAAGGCTATACTAGCCACTCTTGTAGCTCGAATACATGACTTCTCAATCATCGCAATAAAATACATGGTTTCTCAACCATATTCACTCGAAGATTATTCATTCTTACATGCTAAATAGTTACTGGTACACACCCCATAAAACACACGGGGGCTACGACTACAACTAACCATCACAAGAATATATATATATATATATATATATATATATATATATATAGGATGTATACATCCAACAATCAATCAAAGCGCTGAGCATTTTCCGTCGCCAACACTCTATCTACTTCTTTAGAGGTCAGTCGAATGATTCTTTCCGTTGCGGGACGAACAGCATCATAATACGGAGAAATATCATCAATTGGGCCATCAGGAAGCCTGGCTACGGAGTTAAAATTTATCTCAGGATGCCATATTCGGACAAAGGAGAGAGCCACTACCGCACCGCAAATCATTTGATTGCGCACACACCCGCGAATCTCTCCCTCTCGCCCGAACAGCCTGAGAAGATAGCTCCAGTCTTCAGGACCCCTTTCCAGCGGATAGAATGAAGCGTTCATCGCGACCAAGACCTCATGAAAAGAACTCACGAGAATTCTAGCCTGGATGACACGGAACTTCAAAGTAGCTAGCACAAAGCCTCGACTGCGATCAGACCAGAAATTATTCGCATGAGGCTTTTAGCTAACAGCTTCTTGATGAATGTGGTTCTCTACCCACTGTTTTTCCTCCCTATCATCCGGCTTAACAACTGAAGAGCAATCATGCATGATCAGAAAAGGAAACGAGACGAAGAAGACATGGGGGCTATATTACTTACACAGTAAATCCCTAGCGACAGAGGCTAACTCATCCATCAGAAATTGTTCGCGCTCAATCGCCAGTTTCTGCTTGGACTTCGCCACATCGGCCACCCCGCGCAAAGCTTTCAGCTTGCGCTCACCCTCCTGGACCCTATCACGAAGACCCGCATAAGTACCAACAGCGGCAACAAGAGGATTTCCTGGAGCAGCACGTCCACCTGAAGGTTCTGCGGCAACCCCAGCGTCCTGGAAGAATACAAGGAAAGAAGTAAGACGCCCTATTCGAAGTATCTCTAGTCGCACATTTGACGAGTGCTCGGGGGCTACTCCCATCGGGAGAAAATATACAACAACAAGAATCAACTTCCAGAAGAACATCTCGATTAAAGACAATGAAAATACGGGAATACATCACAAGGTTCATTACAATCAGGCGGGGAAAGCAAAAGAAAAACAAGACTAAGAAGCTACAGTGGTGCTCCCACTAGCGGCAGTCGCCCCTCCCTTGAGTCGAGCAAACAGCTCAGACAACTTCCGAGCAAGGATGGTGGCTTGCTCGCCAAAACGAGAGAGTCGTACCTTTTTGACCGTGGAGGGGTCGACTGGGAGAGCCGAGTAGGCCTCCTCCAAACCGCCGACTCCATGCGCCAGCGTGAACTTGATCGCCGTCTTTGCGCCAGACTCCGACTGGGCGACTGCGTAAGCATTCAGGAGATTGCTCTCCGAGAAAATCTTCAGCAGGTCGCCTAGCGCGGGTGGAGATGCGGCGTTGGCGAGGAGGAGACCGTGCAGCTGCGACAACACTTGAGTGGCGTTGCCAATCAAGGAGCAAGCTCCTTCGGCATGCCTCTTGAGTTGAGCAAGAGTGTCGGTTAGCACGTCTACCCGCTGGATTCCAGGAATCTCCAAAGGCACACCCAGAAGACCTGCAAAGAAAAGGGTCAAGATTCTGCAGGTTCACCAGGACAGAAGATAAAACTGCGAGAGCCGAAATTGCTTACTCGCGAGATGCTAAGCGAGAGGACGAAGGAATGTGACAAGGTCAGCATCCGCCTTATTGCCAGCATCCTCCAGATTCTTCAAGGCATTTTGGGCATCCGCGAGCTTTCATTCAAGTTCCTCCGATCGCATGCGGGAGGCCTCGAGTTCTTGTCGAGCAGCCGCTAGATCAGCCTCCTGGGTAGTTACCCGCTCAGAGAGACTATCTTTTTCGGCCTCCGAAAACTCGAGTCGAGCTGCATAGCGATATTTGTCAGAAACCAAGAATCAGCGAAAGAATGGAAACAAGAATAAAAACTTACTTCGAAGGAGCTCGCTTTCGGAGGTGAGTCGACTGCATTCTGCTCGAAGCGTCCCACACTCAGACTCAGCAAGAACCGTGCGGCGGCCAATCGCCGCAAGGGAATCAACGAGTGACTGCAAAGAATACAGAGACAGAAGAATTAGAAGAGAATTACTTGGAGCCTGTACCCGATTACAATCAATCGACTACAGCCTCGGGGGCTACTCCCATCGGGAGCACTGCCGTGCACCCGATAAAATCAAGAAGAGGAAAAGGACAGACTTTGAGCCTGTAGCCGATCGCATGCGATCGACTACAGCCTCGGGGGCTACTCCCATCGGGAGCACTGTCGTGCACCCGATAACGATTTAAAGACGAGTAACGAAATTTACCTGGCCCTTGGCGCGGGAGAGGGGATCTGCAGAGCTGTCCGTCACTTCTTTCGAAGCCGAAGCCCCGGCAGCAAAACCAGGAACTTCACGTTCCGCAGTCGCCACGTTGGGGGCTGCGCTGGGCGAGTTCTGGACGGTGCCAGCAGTAGGAGTTTCACCCGCAGCTCCGGCTCTATTCCTCCTTTCGGGAGGAAGGGAAGAAGCATACCTGCGAGGACTAATGGTTTGCAAAGTGCAACAAAAAACAAAGCATCAACATAGATGCAAAGAAAAATGTTCGACTGAGAACGAGGAGAAGAACTTACTCATCATCTTCATCTTCATCCAGCATATCCGTGTTCCAGGCGGTTGCGATTACTGGGAATGAAGGAGAAGGGGCGAGTGAGCGCAGAGGAGTCGCAGAGATGGGAGCCTTCCCGGGCGATTCCTCCAAGGAGTTATCCTTGGACTCCTTGGAGGTAGCCTCGTCATCCTCCACTCGATGACGCTTGCGGTGATGGAGGCCGCCATTCGAGCCCTCTGCGCCATCCGAAGAATCTTGGTCGGAGCTCGAAGAAGCATCGGCGACACTGGTCTCGACTGGGACGTCCAGATTACTCGCCAGCAATTCTGAGGTCTCCGCCCCGGAAACAGGAGGGTAACAGGTGGCCATGGATAAACTCTACGGAAGAAGATAGAAGAAAAGAAGAGAAAATTCAGTCGACTGAAACAAAGAACAAGCAAGAGAATAAAAGGAGAAAAGAAGAGTAAACTCACCGCGGCTGTCGGAGGCCTCGACGCGCCGAAGGTTGCGACTGTGCAGTCGGGGAACTTCTCTCCCACCTTCAGGCTAGTGATAGCCGCGATCTTCTTCTTGAACTCAACGTTCGAAAGTTCCTCGCGGCTCACTCGGCTAGGATCCTCAGAGCCTTGGTACTCCCACATCGTGGAAGGTCTGTGCTGCAGAGGTTGGATCCTACGCTTCAGAAAGATACTCGCCAGGTGCAGCCCGTTGAGTACAACTCCACCAGTTTGATCTCGAAAGGCTGTCACCCTTGCGAGTAGTGGCGTGACGACCTGGGTTTCTTCGGCTGACAACTTGTGCGCCCAGGACTTCCGCCTCTTCAAAACAGCGAACGGGTGGAATTCTACAATCCCACCCGAGCTGTTGTCGATGACGTAAAACCACTTTTTCCGCCAACCCTGGGCGGAGTCGATGAAGTGTATGCTAAAGTAGCTGGTCTCCAATCGCGCTTGGATCCCGAAGCCACCCTTGCGTAACGGCTCGCCGGGCTCGGAGTCTACCCGCGATTTCTCGCGGAAGATCCAAACTTTGAAGAGGGCCTTCCAGAGCGCCCAATGTGGACGAATGCCAAGGAAGCATTCGCAGAACACGATGAAGCACGATATGTGCTGCACCGCGTTCGGGGGAACATCGTGAAGCTGTATGCCGTAGACATACAGCAACCCGACGAGAAATGGGTGAAGAGGAAAGGAGAGACCGCGAGACACATGGTCCGCGAAGACCACGCGCTCGTTTGATTGCGGGTTGGGTACCTCTTCCTTCTTTCCGAGGCGCACCCGCTTCTCAGATTCCGCAGGCAGCAGACCCTCCCGCTGCATCTCTTTGATGCTCTTCGCGGTGGTGTTGGGCGAACGCCAGTCGCCTGCACGAGGCGCAGGTTGCGCGGAAGCTTCCCCGGATGCAGAAGTGGCAGCGCCGCGTCTTTTGCCTCCAGCCATGGCTGACAGCACGAGCTTGAGCACGAGGAAGAAGATGAGCGCGAGGAAGAAGGTGGATTGAAGGCGAAGGCTGGGAAAGTTTTACCGCAGCGCAACAATGCGTATTTATACATGGAGCAAATCGATCCCATCCATTCGATGCACCACGTGGCGCTCATCACAGCCACCACGTGTGAAGACGAAACGAGGAGGCGGTGAATGCTGTTTCCTGCCACGATCTCAACAGAAGATCGTGCGCATTTACTGCACGGTTTGCGTGAAAACCGGGAACGACGTCTCGTTTCCCGGTCAAAAATCTGACCAGGTGGGCCAGCCCCATCTGCTCGCACTCCGTCACGTCCCATCGGGAGGGAAAAAGTGCGCCATGACGTCATAGCGCGCATCATCAAGACAAAGAAGTTTCGAATGGAAAGTTCAAACGGGAAAATAACTTCGTATGAACAAAACTCCTTCGAATATAAACAACTCTTTCATAAACAAAGAAGAAAAAGACCTCTTTAAACAAGAGAAAGATACCCCACACACGAAAAAACTTTCGTATGGGTGCAGCATCCCAAACATGAAAACTCTTTCATATGGGCACAAAATTCCTAACACGAAAACTCTTTCGTATGGATCTACTAACTCGAACAGTTACTCGAGTAGGCAGAGCCTACCTTTTTTCACTCACATGATATTCACACATCATAACAAACCTGGTTCGTTCAGCCGACTAGGCACATCTGAATGCCATGTTCTTCGAATATGAAGGTAAGACCCGAAAGATCTCTCTTGAGGGCCTGGAATCGCATTCAAAAGCTGCGTCCTCCGGAATGATTCCGTTTCAACAACACGAAGAAAAATCCTAGCGGACGCGCCGGGTACCCCCTTAGGTTAAGTTCGACTCGATATGACCACAATGGCCCAGTCGCAACAATCACCTTATCGGGTTTGAGCCGGAGGTCTCGAATCTGTGTAGGCCAGAACTGTTTTTGCCCTAGTTGCAATTAATTGGCACTGATCTCTCGGGAGAGCCAAGCTACTGTGCCGCATCCTTCTGCGATAAAAGCCATAAAAATAGGCACTTGTCTTGCTCGATACTCGAGTATGAAAACTCAATGCACGGGGAGCGACTGGAAAGCCTGCCCCCCTCCCCCCCCCCCCAGGTTCCAGAATAGCGCCGTTTGGCGTCGCGGCGGCCAAAACGGCGGCGTTTTGGGCCCTGGGGGGGCGCAACGACTGGAGATGCCCTTAGCAAGAAGCAATGGCTTCCAGGCAAAAGCAACACCTGGATCCATG